>JARYHS010001113.1:1766257-1804994 GCA_031002005.1 Vandiemenella viatica
GTATATGTATCAGAAAGCTGATCAATCAACCAAAAACATATCAAGAAGTTGAAAAACATTAGAAATTGATTTCTGGAGAAGATCAGCAAGAATATCAGAAAAGAAAAAGTAAGAATACCGAAATAATCAGGCTAATGGATGTGAAAGAAGAAATGTATGAAGTTATAGAACGAAAAAGACTGAATGGTGTGCCATGTAAGAAGGATGGAAGACACTAGGAAACCAAAGCTGGTACAGGAATGGAAGTTAAAGGAAGGAGGAAAAGAGGGAGGCCCGTGTTTACCTGACTCCAAAGAGTACAAAACAGCAATGAGAAGACTTGGTGCTGAAGAGGAAGACATACACGATCGAAATATCTGAGGAATATTTTGAGAAGATGAATTCTTTATTGTTGTGTTGGAGGAAAAACCTCTGTAATGAGTAAAATCTCTTTCATAAAATAAAATGGTTTGTGGAAAATTTTAACGTTAAATATCTTGGGATAACTTTTGATAGTAAACTCAACTGGGCAGGACACATTGGGCAGGTGGTAGGAAAAGATCTTTCTTTTAGTGGAGATGGTGATGAGGTGATGTATAAGGGAACTGAAGGAATTTGATTACAAAACCTTGGGCAGACCACTGCTTGAATATGTTGGAGTGATGTTGGACACATTTTATAGCTATCGCAATCAGGTGTACAAAAGAGAGCGGCTTAATTGGTTTACAGAAATTACCCGCAGAATGCTATCTACGACCCATGAAAAAACCTTTTAAACTCTAGGTGTGGAGCTCAGCACTTTATGGCAGCGAAGCATGGACTTTAGAAATACCAGAAAGAAGGCAAATGGAAGCATTTGAAATGTGGTGCTATAGAAGGATGCTGAAAATTAAGTGGACAGATAAAACGAGTTTTGTATATGTTGGGTGAGGAAAGAATTTTTTGGAAGGGTCTTACTGAAAGAAGATTCAGGCTGGTAGGTCATATTTTGAAACATGCTGGGTTGGTTATCTTGTTAGTCGAGGAACAGTTGAAGGTAAGAACTGCAGAGGAAGACAGAGATTAAAATATTTGATGCAGGTATTTGAGGACGTGGGTATGGAGAGATGAAAAGTTTAGCACAAGATAGGAAGAGAAGTAGGATTCCATCAAACCAATCCACAAATTGATCAAAGAAAAAGAGAGGAAAAAAAAAAAAGGAAAAAAACTGTTATGCTGAAGGAGCTGGGTTGCGAATTATTGGAAGACGGGTGAAAAGAGTGTTCGCTTTGTCCAGACCTTATTATAGTGATACTGCAGGGATACTGGCAGAAGGAATAGGAGTTCTACATGGCTGGGAAAGAGATGACTAGTCATAAGCTGGCACTTAAATTGATACAAAATGGAGTGAGAAAATTTTCTTTTGTAGGTAAGGGATTTAGGGACTTGGATAAAATACCAAACGAAATATGGACAGTTTAGGAAAAAAACATTGAAGGAGTTTAAAATTTCAATTCGTTAAGAGCAGATGAAGGTAGGGAAAAAAAATCAAGACATAGGAAGGTTAGCGATGTAGCGACACTGTCAACAGAGCATGTGTGCTCAGTCGAAATTGAAATTAAACTAAATTAAATATCAGTAAAACAGCTACTTTAAGATCAGCCAAGTAACACGTTACTTCTGGATTGCTAACTTTCTCTCTCCACGCATTAATACAAAGCAAGGTACTAAATTTATATATTATTTTGAATTTTCATGGAGCTTATACCCTGTTAGCAATGTGCCTGTGCATATGGAGATTTGAGTTGTCTAAATTATAGTTAAAATATTTGTTGTCTATAAGGTAAACTGTTCAGTACCTTGTAATGTTTTTAGGCTCAGTGTACATTAATGAAGACTCTTGTAAATTACTAAATTCGTGTCCAGTAAAGAGAGCGAAGTAGAATTATTTATCCGGTGTGTCGTGTGTTGTATTTAAAATGCTGTCAATGTACTGAAGAACTTTTGAAAAAATGTTGAATTATTGCAGTGCCTGGCATATAAATTAAAGAACATTAACTGAAGATATTGTGGCCACCATTCTTTTTAAAGTGAGAATCCGACGGTCTGAAATGAATAATATCGTTGATACGATGTTTTATAAAGATAAATTTTTTTATTTGTATTTTTATAATTTCATTTAATATTGTTGTCATTTGATTTTAACTCATTTTGAATAAATTTTGTTTTGTATGTTTTCTACAATTTTTATACATCTTATCGCTCCAGAAAGTCTGACACCATTCTTAGTGCTATCGACATTCGTTTGGTAGAAATACGACTCCACATCATCTTGTGCATTGCAACATTCTTCTATATCTGAAATGAAATCAAAAGTCACCCAGAGCTCCTTGTGTGTAATGTATGGTAGTGTAGTAGGCCTATGGGACCCTCATTTTGCGTATCAAATACAGGAGTTGGAGAAGGTGCAAAGAAGGGCTGCTAGCTTTGTTTCTGGAAATTATCGCAGAATGCAATCAGTAACTAATATGATAAAGGATCTGGAATAGGATTCATAGCAAGACAGGAGGAGGGTAAAGAGGGTGTTGGGAGTGTACAGGGCATATACTGGCGATGAGGCATGGAAAGATATTGGAGTAGGTATGAAAAGTAGTTCATGGAAGGGAAAAGATGACCATGACCACAAGCTGGCACTCGATTTCAGGCACAAGGGTGTGGGAAGATTCTCTTATTTTAGGCAAGGTTGTCAGGGATTGGAATAAGTTACCAAGAGAAATGATGTATAAAACAATACGTGTGTAAAAATGATCTTGTGCAGATGTTTGGCGAAATGAAAAAATGAAATAATGCAATAAGAAGGTAAGAGATTGATGAATAAAATCAAAGAAAGAAATAAAAGTAGTTGAGAATGCTTATATTAAGAAAAACGATACAGGTGGAGACTTATGGGTAAAATATGATGAACAGAGAATTACTCTGCCCCAGATTCCCACTCGCCCACAAAAAAATTTTCCCACTTAAAAAAAAAAAATAATTAAAAAATAAACAGCTCATTGAGAGGCTATTTTTTCTCCTCTTCCCTTATTTTTCTCTCTTCCTTTCTCCATCCGTATTTCCTTACATTCTTTCATTCTCTTCCTTCCTTCCTTCCCTCTGTCTCTACTGTATAGTGATAGATAAAATATGCAGACAACACTAAATTGAATAACTGATGCACTGGTAGATATTGCTGCTGTAGTAGCAGGGCCGCCGTAAGCGGGCGTGCAAGGCGTGCACCGCACGCGGGCGGCACATCGAGGGGGGCGGCAAAACGAGTGATCGACAGTCGCCGCCCCGGGATAGTTGTATTATGTAGCGGGCGACCATTTTTTTTAGCTCAACAGCTGCTTTGGGCGGTCGGCGACACTCGGGATGGCAGCAAAGGGACGGACGGAAATTTCGAAAATCCACCACCGGCTGTAGTTAGACAGGGGGCGGCATAATCGTTATTGAACGCAGACGCTCAAACAGCTAGCGGCGGGCCTGTGTAACAGTAACTGTTAATCTTGTTGCTACTGCTTCTGTTCCTTCCTTTACCCCTTCTTTCTGTCTTATCTAATGGTAGATGACATGCAGACAAGACTAAATTGACTGAGTATTCCTCATCTGGTTATGAGTGTTGCTGCTATTCCTTTACTTGGCACTTATATTCTTGTTGTGTGGTGTTATGTAGCTAATGCTGTTTTTACTAACGTTCATGCTATTGCTGTTGTCAATTTTCCTTCTGCTGTGAATATTGTGCTAGAGGTGTTGTTAATTTTGCTGCTGTATATGTCGTTGCCAGTGCTGCTGTTAATGTTACTGCCACTGCTTTAACTGTTACCGCTGTTAATCTTGTTGCTGCTAATGATCCTCCCTCCAATTGCCGTTTTCGTAGTTGCCATTATTTCTACTCGCATTGTTCGTGTTGCTGCTGTTTAGTTGTTAAGACTGTGGTTACTGCTGCTGTTGGCTGTAGATGCTGTTACAGTAGATTTTGTTGATGATACTGTTGTTGTATTTGCTTTATTTAAGACATGCTATTGACTATTATGAAGCTTACATCATCTGCAGAGTAATCAGTTACTGGAGAGTATTAGCAACTTAGATATGGAGAGTAAGGATCTAATGAAGAGTAAGCAGCAAATGGGGAGTAAGAAAGAACTGAAGTGTAAACAGCAAGTGTAGAGTAAACAGCTACAGGAGTGTAAGATGCAATAGTGGAGTAAAAAGGGCTTAGAGTAAGTGGACACGAGTAATTAGCGACTTAGAATAGTTAGTAACTGCAGAGTAAGAAAAAAAACAAAAAAACTGTAGACTTGCCAGCTGCCGTAGCATAAGATGCAAGAGTAAAGAATTTTGTATTTGTATTCATATTTATTGGTCCCTGAGCATCATACATAGTCCAAAGTACAAATGATATGGGATAAGTCAAAAATAGTCTGTACACAGACAGACAGTACATTCTCTCTCTCTCTCTCTCTCTCTCACACACACACACACACACATGGGCATTTTATAAATGCTGTGATCATCCATAAGATACGGTAGCTGTACAAGTTTGATAAAGACAAAAAAATTTATAATTACAAATAACACATGATTTTTCACTATTTAAGTCTATCATTTGGTTTGAAATACTCATCAATACTGTAGAAGCAGTGGCCGAGCATGTACTCCTTCAGTCCAGAAGTGAATTTTGTATTTTCTTTTACAGATTTGATACTATGTGGTAGGTTATTAAACAATCTGATTCCTGTATGTAATGGTCCTTTCTGACATAGGGTAGTATTTGTTTGTGGTACATGTAAATCTAATATCTGTCTAGTATTATATGTGTGCACATCATTGTTTGTTTGTAATGTATACCCAGAAGCTTCAGTATTTTTTTTTTTTTTTATGAATGTTATAGTTTCCAGCATATAAACAGCAAGTTAGATTAAAGGCACACTAAAGAATAAATATCAACTTAGAGTAATCTGCAATGAAGCTACAATTAGACAAATTCACTGTCAGGCAAAGGGTAATTAGGTGTAATTCATTGTCAGGAAAAATGTAATTTGGCATAAGTAACTGCATGGCAAAATTTAAATAGGTATACTTTACTGTCAGGCAAAAGTGAGCAGTGAGCAGCAGTCGCCGACTTTCTAGCAGTCGTCGACATTCTTGTGTGTTAAATCTAAAGTGTGTTAGTTAGACTTTTTTTTATATTTTTGAAATTTCTGAGAGTGTGTGATTTGTATTTTACTGGTTTCTGTGTTATCTTTGAATATTTCCTTTTTAGGTAGTGATCCAGTGAGTTGAGCCTCTGCGTCCGTTGCAGCAGTAGCCGAATTGTTGTGTGATCTGAAATTTCCTGGTTTCGTGTTATCTTAAGTATTTCCTGTTTAGGTAGTGATCCATTTAGTGAGCTGTGGCAGCTGTCTGATTTTTCTGATTAATTTGTTTGTGACTCTGTGTTTGGTTGTTTGTGGGACATGGTTTGCGCAATGTGTTACAGTAGGCGTCAGGCTCTCGAAGAGATTCGTACTACGAGGGCATCTCTTCAGGCACAGGTGTGGAGCATGTTAGATGACGAACGGCAGTGCGTCGAAGAATTACCGGAGGCTACTGATGTAGAACCGGCAGGTGAGGATTGTCAGGTATCTGTTGCAGGGAACGACTGGCACCGGGTGGATAGGAGAAAGGCATCAAAATTCCAAAATAACCGACGGGAGACTGATATCTTGCCCCTAAGTAATGCGTTTTCAGTTTTGCAGGAGGTTGAAGATCTTAGTGCGAATGGCCGAGAAGCACAGCAGGGAAGATTTACTCGCAGACACCGAGTGATGCCAAGGAAAGGATTACTTATCATTGGAAGCTCCAACGTCCGACGTCTAGAGAAACCCCTACGAGACCTAGCTGAGAAGAATGGTGCAGACCCTCGTACTAACGTTCACTCTGTGTGTCTTCCAGGAGCAACCGTGCCACGAGTCATGGAGGCTATACCAAAAGCGATTAGAGAATCGAACTGCCGTCATTTGAGGGTAGCTGCGCACGTCGGAACTAACGACTCGTGTCATGTTTCTGTTTCAGATATAGTGAAATCGATGGACAAGTTGGGCCACAAGGCGTATGAATCAGCGCTTGAGAATTCGGTAAAGTTGCAGTTTTCCATCTGTAGTGTCGTGCCGCGCATCGATTGTGGGGAAGCCGTATGGTGGAAGATTTATAATTTGAATTGTAGTTTACAGGAGCTGTGTCGCAGAAACAACTGGGGCTTCGTCGATCTTCGATCGATGATAGCTGCCAGCTGGGACGCATTTGACAGGTCGGGCGTCCACTACACACCGAGAATGGCGATCAAGGTGGCTGCTAAAATATGGAACCGTCTTGATGTGAATTATTTTTTAGGAACACCGTGAGGCCCGAGGATCCATCAGTTCAACGAAGAAGACGCGTCGATAATCTAGATCTTGGTTCTGGAAGTGACGGCGTGAATAAATCGAAATTTACAGCTCCAAATACTTCACCCGTTTCCTTTCGGAGTGAAAATAGTAAAAATGCGAATTTAAACTCTACAGATACAGATATTAAACCGCTAAGGATAATGGTCCTTAATTGTCGGAGTATTAGAGGGAAAGTAGCCGATTTCCACGCTGCCGTTGCGACTAACGATGCTGATATAATACTAGGAACCGAGAGCTGGTTGACGCCAGAGGTAGAATCTAGCGAAGTATTTGCTCCTCAATTCAATGTTTTTCGGAAAGACAGAACTACCTCAATGGGCGGAGGTGTGTTTCGTGGCCGTTAATAAAACCATCAATTGCTCCGTAGTAAATGAAACGGAAAATTGTTGCGAGTTAATATGGGTGAAGGTAAAAATTGGCAAAAGCTTAAAGTTCATAATAGGATCATTTTACCGACCTCCGGACTCTGGATTAGATAACGCGGAATATTTTAGACAGTCACTTAATAGTATTTCTCAGAAATTTCAGGGACATACATTGATCATGGGAGGTGATTTTAATATACCCTCTGTTAACTGGGACACATTTACGTTCAGGCCAGGCGGAAGAGATAGGCTAATAACCGAAACGTTCCTGGAATCATTCGCGGAAAATTCTCTTTAACAGATGGTCGAAGAGCCAACGCGGAGCGTCAAAGATTCCTCGTCCATTTTGGATCTTTTTCTTACTAACAATCCGGATATTGTAGATAAAGTTTGTATAGAAGACGGTATAAGTGATCACAAGGCGATTGTGGTAACTTTAAAATCTAGGCTGAATTTGAAGCATGATAAAGACAAACTCGTATATTGTTTCGATAAGGCAAATGATGCGTTTATGGTCCATCATTTGGCGAAAAATTTTGAAACGTACACGCTTAATACAAATGTTGAGGAACTTTGGTTTAATTTAAAAGAAATAATATGGACCGGCTTAAATCAATTTGTTCCCAAGAAGTTTATTAAGGTTAGTAAGAACTTCCCGTGGTTCAATAGGGAAGTGAAACGTTTGCTCAGGAAGCAAAGGCGTTTACATGCGACGGTAAAGAAATCGGGGGACTCATCTGATCGCGCTAAATTAGTCCACTTGCGAGCGGATGTGCGTAAGGCAATGCGTGATGCGTTTAAAGAATTCCAAGCCAGAAATTTTTCCGAAGATCTGATTACTAATCCAAAAAAGTTCTGGTCATATGTCAAATTAATAAGAGGCTCTCGAAAGGTCATGCCGTCGTTGATTAATGAAAATGGGGAATTATCAGAAACTAGCGTCGAGAAAGCAGAAATTTTGAATAATGTATTTAAAAAAGCTTTCACGTCAGAAAACTCGGAGGAGATTCCGATATTTAACAATCGAACCAACAAAATTATGAATGATCTCGTTCTCGATGTCGAGGGAATAACTAAACTGCTTATGAACGTAAATCCCAACAAGGCTCCAGGACCAGACGGTATTCCTACAAGATTCTACTCTAGGTACGCAAAGGAAATTGCACCGTATTTGATGAAATTATATACCGCCTCCTTGGATCAAGGAAAAATACCAGCCGAATGGAAGACCGCTATCGTAAGTCCAGTGTTCAAAAGTGGGAATGTTAATGATCCTCAAAATTATAGGCCGATCTCGTTAACCTCAATATTTTGCAGGATTTTAGAACACATCATCTATTCAAATGTCATGCGGTTTTTGGATGAAGATGAGCTTTTAAACCCAAATCAACATGGATTCAGAAAAGGCCGATGCTGCGAAACGCAACTTGCCCTCTTAATTCACGACTTGAGCCGTATTATAGATAAGCAATCCCAGGTTGATTTAGTTTTATTAGACTTCAAAAAAGCTTTCGACACTGTGCCTCACACTAGGTTACTTAGGAAACTTCGCGGTTACGGTATATCTAGACAAATATGTGATTGGGTTGCAGACTTTTTGAAGGACAGAACACAGTGTGTAGTTCTCGACGGTGAGCGTTCATCACTAGCCGAAGTGAAGTCCGGGGTTCCCCAAGGAAGCGTGATAGGACCTCTGTTGTTTCTCATATACATTAATGATTTGTGCGACATAATAAGGGGAATGAAAAGATTATTTGCCGATGATGCTATTATTTATCGTGAAATCACAACCCAGGACGACTGCGCTTTGTTACAAGACGATATTATGAAAATAATTGCGTGGTGTAAAGATTGGCAGTTGGAGTTAAACGCTAAAAAGTGCCAAGTCATGCGTGTAAGTAAAAAGGTGACACCAGTTAGCTTTGAATATACAATTAATGGCACTGTCCTTAGAACGGTAGACTCCGCTAAATACCTAGGGGTAACAATTCGTAATAATTTGTCGTGGAATGAGCATATCGAGAATGTAATTGGGAAAGCAAATCGTATGCTTCGATTTCTAGGTCGTAATTTAAAACAATGCACTCCGGAAGTTAAATCGATTGCGTACAAGTCACTAGTGAGGCCTCACCTGGAATATTGTTGCTCTGTATGGGGTCCCCATCAAAAGGGATTAATGGAGGCATTAGAGATGGTCCAAAGAAGAGCCGCCCGATTCGTGACAGGTATATATAGTTGGAGGGAAAGCGTAAGTGCCATGTTGAAGGAGTTAGGTTGGGAAGACCTGGAGCACCGAAGGCGTTGCTCTCGACGGAAGCTAATTGAAAAATTCTCGACTGACGTATTTCGGAATGACAGCAAACAAATATTGCTACCAGCAACATTCATATCTCGGAATGACCGCGAAAATAAGATAAGAGAAATCAGGGCCAGAACCGATTCATTTCTCTACTCATTTTTTCCACGAGCGATTAGGGAATGGAATAGAATAGATTTACCGAGCGAGTAAACACAAAATCGGACAGGAGTAGCTTCCGATAAAGCACTCCGGCCATCCTGATCTGGGTTTTCCATGGTTTCCCTAGATCGCTCCAGGCGAATGCTGGGATGGTTCCTCACAATAGCCCATGGGCGCCTCCTGCCATATCCCGTATATCCCTTCCAAACCATTACCTTTCCTGATAGGTGCAATGCACCCTCCGCCAAACACTTTTAGTGAATCGCGGAGTAATTGTAATAGTAATAGTAAGTAATTAGATAATTAAATAAATAATTAGGCACAATTCAGTGTCAGACAATGGATAACTAGGCATAATTCACTGTCAGGCAATGGGTAACTAGGCATAATTTAGTCTCACATAGGTAATTGGGCAATTAATTAGGTAATTTTGCATTATACAATATCAGGCAAGGGATAGTTAGGCAAAGCATAATCGGACATAATTCTTTGTTAAGCAAAGGAAAATTAGGCATAATTCACTATGAAGGTATTGTAATTATGAAAAAATCACTTAGGCAATGGGTAATTCCATGACCCTCTGTAGTTTTGCACAGCTTGGAGAACTAGTTTGAGTACTTTAAGGATTTCATTAGATCTCTTTCTGATGTAATGCGCAGCCAGTTGTTCACATGAATCGCATCTCAGTAATCATTAGCCTCTGATCATCACCTTCACGGAGTGTCCTGGCTTCGCTACCATACAGTAGGGTAAGTATAGCCAGAATGTTATATAGCCTCATTCGTGTGTGCAATTGAACAAGAGACAGTCTAAAGGTGCTATTTAATTTTGCCTGTAACTTTAGTGAGATTTGTGATTTTTTTTGTTGCATGTCGGTTTCTAGGGTGTAGCTGAGGTTGTAACTAGGTATCAGTATTTAAATTCTGCTACCTGTTCTATTTTTGTTCTTTTGTGAATTTTTCTGATGAATGCTATAACTTTGGTTGTATTAAGGGAAATCTCCACATTGTACTCTTATGGTGTTTTATGGAGATTATGGCCGATCCCTGCAAGTCACCTTCAGGTTCAGAAAAAAGTACTTGGTCATCTGTAAGCAGTAATGTGTCCAGATTGGCCTGTCTCACATGGGGTTTTTGTCCAGCTGCTAATGATTTGTTTATATATATATATATGATGAATAGAAAAGGCGATAGGCATCCCTCGTCTTGATTAATGGGCTTTCATTCCAATAACTGATTTTCGGTTCTGACTGAAATCACATTGTGGCTGTAAATTTTTCGAATTAGTGGTGTGTTACTTTGAGCCAGAATTCGCCAAAATTTTCTTTTATTTATTGTATCCTAAGCTTTCTTGAAATCAATAAATGCCAGGTTTTTCAATATTAAACTCTTTCCTTTCCTCAATTAGCATCTTGAGCGTGATATAACTATATGCACATGATCTACCCTTCTGGAACCCATTCTGTTTTTCTCCAAGGAGTGGTTCATTAAATTTTTGTAAATTTGAATTAATGATGGAGTAAATTTTATAACTACTTGTACACTAATTTTCAATGTTGATTCTAACTAATAGTGAAGGTTATCTGAATTTCTTGTCTCTGGTAGGGATAATTGCTTGGTTTAAGGTCCATAGCTTTTGGAAATATTTTAGCCATGTCTCTTTGTTTATCACTTCATTCTTTTCTGTTTAATTTTTTAATAAGTTTACAATTGAATTAATATTCTGAAAAAGTGGTATGCTGCCTAATAGCAACCAATAATATGAATAAATTTATTACCAGCAGGTAATTACCTTTTTTTCTGCCCAGTCCGTATATTTACACTTAAACTATCAGAAAATCTGTCATAGTTATGAATACAGTAACATGTGTGATTACTAAATTCAGATCAATATTTTATGCTTCTACTATAGTTTCAACAGCTATTATATAGTCATACAAAAGTTTATTTTACTATATGATAAGTAAGGTCATTTATCTTCCCTAGATTATACAACACTAATGAGGATTTAGTTTAAAATTAATCTGCCAATTGTTTGGTGATGTTGGTACACATGGCATAATACAGAATTTCAACTTTATCTGTAGTTTGGCTTTTATTCTTTTTAAAAAAGACTTTATTTTGTGCGTCTCGTTGAAATGGCTGGAATTTCATATCCTCTTAAAGTTATTCATTGTGGAAAATTTATTGCCAGTTAAAATTAATCCAAAAGCTGTTTACAAGAAGTATATTATGACAATATTATACATAAAGGAATCAAGTACAATATGCTGACATAAAATAACCCTTGCAATTCCCAATAAAAATGTCACCTTGTTCATTAAACATTGCATCAAAGCAGTTGGGAGCAGGAATTGGAGAATTAATCTGGTGCTGCCCAAACTGCTTTCAATAAACTGTCACACCAAGTCTTCAGAAATAAAGATTTACACTGTCTACTATGCTGATAATCTACCAATTCAATATCATATCACCACTACTATACGGCTGTGAAATGTGGTCCCCGGAATGCCACAATGTCACACTCCAAAATGCTATCACCAGCAGAAACTTTGATTACTAATGGATGTTAAATCAGATGAATATGGTACCAATAGTGTGAAATTTGAACATTCATAGCCCTTCGTTTAAATAATGGTAGGGACGTAAATATTTATGGAATGTAACTTGTTTATATGAAAATCTCCATGATAGTAAGAGATTAGTATTCCACGTCAAACTATAGATCCAGCAACGATAGAGAGGAGAAATGGATGGAATTTTGAATTGCTATCACCAGATAGTAAGACCACAAAAATTTAATTTTTGATATGTTAGATATTTGATGATGAAACACCTAGAAAAGTGGTTGTTCTTCATAAGGTATAATGGCAAGACTCTAATGAAACTCAGTGTTATTTTAAGATTTGAATAAAGATTGTGAATATTAGATGGGACAGGAAAAGGGGTTCATAATAACACATCTGATGGAGAAGTTAATGAGGGGTCAACTATGAAGAAAGCATTACTAGGACTGTTGTTTGACTATGTTAATGGTATTACTATAATTCGCATTACATTGAATTTGCAGTATGATTAAAAATGAAGTATCTTTGTATATAAGGTAATCCAATTCGATTCTACTCTCTAAAGTGGGCTAAAGGGATAATCTTCATTGGATTATCTACCCACATGGTGCTGCAATCACATTGAAGGTTGGTATATGTGTTCTGTTATATTTCTGCTGACATTTTACTTCTTATGGCTGACCTCTAAACAAGTCTTTGTTCCATTATGAATATGATGTTCATAGGTTCTGAAACTGGGACATCAGGCAATTGAGGAAAGAAGAAAATTATTTAAGATAAAGATAATTTTTATTGTTTCTTCAAAACAAAACAATTTAAGTATACAAAAATTTTCTTAGAGTAAGAATTCTAAAATCCCACCATTAAGATGAAAGTGATTTCACAACACTAAGGTAGAAAGATCTAGTATATTTTGAACAAACATTCAACAGAAAAAAATTATGATTTACGGAGTAACACATGAGAAAATGTCTTAAAGATAATTCTAAACACAAAACTGTCATAAAGTATCAAAAAAATAAAAACCTTTACCATGTCTCATTATATTCCAGCAATTAAACATGACAAACAAATGTATGAACCAGCAGAAACCTACCAAGCTGTGATATGATAACGCCACTCACAGTTTTAGTGATTACATTTTGTGAAACGTCTTTTTTATAATTAATTAAAATCAGAATTGTAATAATGAACTCGATGCCAAAAAGAAAGCAATTAAAATTCAGCTAACAATGATACAGTAAGTTTCAACGATATTGAAAATTAACATTATTTGTTGTATAAGAGTTAAAAACACATAATTTTTAATAAAATAAAAGCGCATTAAAGAGGGGATTAGTCATTTGATAAGAAACACCAATCAGAGCGCGTGACAGGTATCTAGCATCAGTTTTGTTCCATGTTTTTTGGTGTCTCTTGACAATCTCCGCACAATATGTTTTAAGTTTTAGGCCACTCCATTACTTAGTTCTGGTTACTAATTCATAAAATGAATAGTATTTGCAATGAAAGATAGATTTAATAAATCAATAAGCTCTCATTTTCTCGAAACTGATGTCACTATTCTGGGAACGTTTTTCATATAAAACAGTGATTCCTGCTCAGCAGAATTTTGGAATGTCAAAACTTTCCCCAAATTAGATGTGTTTGAAAATTGAAAGTGCAGTTTTGTGTTGAAAAGTGCACTGATTATCATATAATAATGAAAATTTACTTAAAAATGATGTATTTCTTGGCATTGTATTCAAATGTTAGACCATAGAAGAACATTTCAGAAAATTATATTCCAGGAAACAGTTATTGCTCAAAGCCAATATTTGTTTCATAGGGCCATGACAGATAGAGGCGGTATGTTAAGTCAAAAAAATTGCTTAATTGCTGTGCACAAAAGTAGGCAATGAGCTAGCAGCAAACATTCATCACAACAATATGCCAATCACAGACAATGTTAATTATAAACAGCACACTCTTCAAAGTAGTGACATTATGATAATTACTGATATTTTTGAAATGATAACTGATTTCCTTGACCGGTAATATACTTCTGCACATTTAAACCATGAAACAGGTCATAAAGATGATATCAGAGTAATTTTACAGGTTATAAATAAGTTGTATCATGTGATATCTAAATTCCAAAGTGATAATTCATTTATTGATAAACATTTAAGTTTCTCACAGAAAAAGTATTAAAGTGTAAAGTTTATTGAATATGGTAAAATATTAAGCAAAAATTTAAAACAAATTGGTGTTTGTAAAAATATATTGATATGCTGGGTCTAATGGTCATAGGAACCTTTTCCATATATTTTCTATGAACTATTTTTTTTCAGTATTATATTTGATATGTTTAGACAATAAGGAACTAAAAACCGCTTGTAAACTGTAGAACTTAAAAAATAAGCAAACTAATGCTTTGTTTACAGCAGCATGTACTGAGTTGTGTCGTCACACGAGGACATAATCAGAGCTACCAGTGTTTTGACACAAATAGTCGAATTAATATAAATTTTCATTTGTGTTTTTAAGAAATAGTTCATTTTATAATAGTGCACACATAGTTAACATACTGACTTCCTTCCCAAAATGAGTCAAGTACCCTATTAGAACATAATCATTATTGCTCATTGATGAAGTTTAATGGCAGCTGAACAAAGTCAAAAGTTGACAATACGTTGAGTATATCAACAGATAATTTGCAATAGCCTTAATTTAAATATCATTCTACAATACTGTAGTCTCTAAGTAACCTTATACAAAAGAATAATTATAATATCATTTGTACTTTTCTATATTACTCTAGTTTATTGAAAGAAGAAAGCACAAACTATATTGCACACATAGAAGTATCTCTGACAACTTGAAAAAGTAATTATAACACACAAAATGCAACTAATAGTGAGATAAATATATAGTCAAGATTAAATTTGCATAAATCTATATAAATATATTTATTTTTTTGCATACATTAAACAACATTAATACCAATACCTGCTAAAAGAAACAAAAAACAGATATGAGATAAAAGATCCTTTAGTTTCAAAAACAAATTCACATGTTGAAGTAAAAGAATAAAATTTATAAATATGGTAGGCAAAATCAATCTACTAGTTTGAAAGTTTTTTTTTTTTCATGATAACAAGATGTTCGAAGACACTATTGTACACTTCATACACTATTCATCTAAATGTGTTCTATAATACACAGTAAAATCATTAAATTGTGCAAACAATTTTGTACAACAGCATTTGGCTGGTCACTAGAATGGATTATTTCATGTTACTACCATATATGTAAATGCGATTTTTACATACCCCACAACCGTATAATGGCTTACAATGGCAGGATCCTTATGGTATTCTAAGAATACTAAAGAATATTGGACACTAGAGAGTACTGAAAGGTATCTACATATATATACTCTGCAATTCACAAAATTGTGGCTTGCAGAGGGTGCTCAGCACCAAAGCTAATCTCGCTGTTGTGCATTTGAATCCTAAATGGTACGAGGGAAAAAAGAAGTCATATAAGAATCAGTTCGGCACCTTATTTCTCTAAATTTATCTTTCCTGTCATTATGACTCAAAGAGGTTGGTGGACAAAGAATTTCACTATACTCTTAAGTGAAAGTATTACACAATCCACAAAGCAGCAATAGAAAGCTGCACATTATAGAAGCTATCACACTATATAAAGTATACTTCTCCAATTAATGAAGCCAGTCGCAGATCAGCAGAATGACTTGTTCAGTGCACTATAAGACAATAACACCACAAGATAGCTTTTTCACAAATTTTACAAGCAATAGACCCTTTGCCTATATTGATTCTTTTACTATGTGAAAGGATGCTAGACAACGTAAAAATTGAAACTTTTTTCATCAATTTCAAAAGGCATTATATCAATCACCCATATCGATCCCTTTATTCTTAAAGGCCAACAGAAAATGTAATAAATATAATATAAATTTCAAAGGAACTGAACACTCGCCATTATGGAATTTTTTGGCCTTATAAGAAAATTACACACCTTAAATGATTTTCCACAAGCAAATGGCCATTACTTTGTGTGCATTCTTTCATGATTTATTGAAAGGCTGCTCGCCCGTATGAATTATTTTATGCCTTACGAGGCTACTAGACACCGCAAACGACTTTCCACAAACTTCACAACGGTACGGCCGTTCGCTCGTGTGTATCTTCTTGTGCTCTATCAAACGATCAGACTCCTTAAAAGATTTCCCACAAATTTCACAAACATAAGGCCGCTCACCAGTATGAACTCTTAAATGCTTTACGAGGCTACTAGACCAGGTAAACGACCTGCCACATGTTTCACAACTGTACGGGCGCTCACTCGTGTGTACCCTGTTATGCTCCACTAGCTGCCCAGACGACTTGAACGATTTCCCACAAGATTCACAAGCATAAGGCCGCTCGCCAGTGTGCGTTCGTTTATGCTTTACGAGGCTACTAGACACCGTAAATGACTTTCCACAAGTTTCACAACTGTAAGGCCGCTCACTCGTATGTACCCTTTTGTGCTCTGTCAGTTGACCCGACACCTTAAACGATTTGCCACATAACTCACAAGCAAAAGGACGCTCATCCGTGTGAACACTTTTGTGCCTTACGAGGCTACTAGACACTGTAAATGATTTTCCACAAATTTCACAACTGTAAGGCCGCTCACTCGTATGTACCCTTTTATGCTCCTTCAGTTGACCCGACACCTTGAATGATTTCCCGCACGATTCGCAAACATAAGGACGCTCACCCGTGTGAACTATTTTATGCCTCATCAGGTTACTAGACACTGTAAAAGATTTTCCACAAACTTCACAATTGTAAGGCCGCTCACTTGTATGTACCCTTTTATGATCTCTAAGTTGACCCAACACCTTGAACGATTTCCCGCATAATTCACAGGTATAAGGCCGCTCACCAGAATGAGTTCGTTTATGCTTCACAAGGCCACTAGACCCTGTAAACGACTTTCCACAGATTTCACACTCATGGGTCTGCTTACTTGCACAGCTTCCTTGTTGTGTAGGACTGTCAAGATTGCACCTAAAAACAAAATACCTAAGTAAATATTACATAAACAAATAATATATTACTAGGAATGTTTAAGAAATTTCTTATAAACAACAAAATAATATTTATAACAGTAGAAAGGATAGGTAGGGAAAATAAATCTGTAACCCACAACAGATAATGGCACATCAGAGACATAAACAAAAACAGCGTTTTCCAAAATTATAGGTGCAATTCATAAATAACAGTTAGAGTTATATTTAATGAGTCTGATTTCTAGGTTATAATTTAAAACAATGTACACCAGAAGTTAAATTGATTGCTTACAAAGCTCACTTAGAATATTGTTATTCTGTATAGGGTCCCTGTAATAAGGGGTTAGGCCTAATGACTGCATTGGAAAAGCCCCATTTGTTACATATATATATAGCTGGAAGGAAAGCGTTAGTGTGATCTTGAATGAATTGGACTGGGAAGACCTGGAAAACCCAAGACGTTGCTCTCAGCAGAATCTGATTGAAAAATTTGTGACTGATGTATATGAGGATGACATCAAACACATATTACTACCAACAACTTTCGTAACTAGGATTGACGGATAAAATAAGATCATAGAAAATAGGCCCAGAACCAATTCATTTCTATACTCTTTTTTGTCCACGAGTGAATAGGGAGTAGTTATCGAGTGAGAGAACTTAGATTATGATAGGAGTAGGTATCTGTAAACCCCTCCGGCCATCCTGATCTCGGTTGTCCCTGGTTTTCCCGATCGCTTCAGGAAGGATCCTCAAAATAGTCCTTGGTTGCCTCCTATAAATCCTGTATATCCCTTCCTATGTAACAAAGGATAGGTGTAATGCACTCTCCACCACCTACTTTTAGTGACTCGATCATGGAGTAATAATAATATTAATGAGTCATGATAATGCTACTTCATATACTGTTTCTCGTTATTACTGAGTGCAGGTTCAAATGTTTTGGTCACCAACCTAAATGCATTGCTGGATAGGTCGTATTTCAGGCATTGCTATATGCTACCAATAAGTCAGCACACACACGTAGTGAATGGCACAAATCGACAGTAAAGTGCCAGACCTACCAGACACAGCAATACTTCATCACCGAAGTAGCAAGTTTTGTTAATAAAAGGTCAAAGGACGTGAGTCGTAGCAACAATTAACAAGTCAGTAACCAGCACTCTTATTCCACACCTGCAGCGATTCAGCAATGTTGCTAATTGGAACTTGCATTCACTCATGATTATTCACATATTTTTCAACAGCTCAGTACACAATATGTCCGCCTCCTCCACACTCCGCCCCCGTTATTTGACGACCACGTGAGCAATCACTACTCGCATTAACTCACTCCCAGTGCCATATCTTGGCATACCCAAACCATACATACTTTCATGTCAGATTCCTCCACTCAAATCACACTCCGTCCGGTGATATTGGCTATCGCCCTGTGATATTGTTCTCTTACAAACTTAGATATCTCTATAAACCACACAGTGATGTTACGCTCGCTTTCTTTTGAGATGTTAATGCTGTTGTGCACATCGACGTTTTGCTTGTCCAACAACCTGTTAATGTATAAACTGCTCTCGGGTGACTAGCCGAGTCAAGAGTACGTTGCTACACGATATTTCGGCGATTAGATTCATTGCCGCCATCTTCTGGTGTAGAATCTAGTCGCCGAAATATCGTGTAGCAACGCACTCTTGACTCGGCTAGTCACCCGAGAGCAGTTTATACATTCTCAACGCCGAGAAAGACTTCATTCTTATAAACCTGTTAATGCTTTAAGTTATTTGACTGGTCGATGTCTTTGGAGGCAGGAAGGGATTGGGACAAGGAACAGGAATGAATTTGGCAATGGTCATTGGAGTAACTGTCCTGGCATTTGCCTGGAGTCATCACCACCAGTGTTCTAATCCTACTGCAGGTTTTCACGTCGCTGCTCTCCACGCTCTTCTGTCTTCTGTCCTTCTCTCTATGTCCATGTAGTTGCTGTTTTTTCTTATATTGTCTGTAATCTTGCACCTCCTTCTTCTTCCTCTCACTCCTCTAGTCCGTCCACTCCCCTCTTAGCAAGCATCTTCTTTCTTTCTTTTATGACTTGCATTAGTTTCCTCCTTTTGTCAACCCTATCCAGCACTTAAACATTACATACTTTATCCATCCAGCTTATTCTCTCCCCTTCACATCCACATGTCAAACACTTCTAACTGTTATGCACGTCTCTGCCCACTCCAAAACATTTTCTGAGTCTTTTCCTGAGTGCTTTGTCTACTTTTCCAGTTAATAGTCACCTCTTCAAATTAAATACTTCCTTCGCTATGGCAATGCGAGTTTTACTTCTTGGTGGCATCTCAAAATTTCAAACATTGTACTTCCAAGATATTTGCCTGTAGTGATTTCAGGAAATACCAAATCTCACTGGCTGGACGGGGATTCGAACTCACAACCTATTGAATGCGAGGCCAGAACAAAGGACCAAAGATTCCAATCAGTATAACTCTAATTCTGTACAATAAAGCTCAGTTCCGCACTGCTACAGCCAAGGAAATAACATTTAAAGAACTACATATTCAGCCTTGGATAATTCAGCACACGACTTTTTTTCTGAGTTTCTCAAAAGAGATTTAGGCGAACGGTCTCCTACCGATAGAGTGCATTAATTAGATGGAATGTTTTCAAAGTCGAAGATCAGCTTCAAAATGTCAGATCAAACTGAAGCGCTCTACGGGTGATTGGCCTCAGATCATTTTTTACAATATGCAAGGTTTTTTCTTCTATTTTAAAGTAAAATAAATCTCATGATAATGTGGTAACTGCTTACTTAAAAAATGTTTATGCCATACCTGTCAGGAACAAGTGCCAGTGCTTCTTCTCCTTCATTACTGTCTTCTGACGTAGGCTGCAACAGTAAAATAATGGTATATGCTGAATATGATAACATAGGATTACTTGTACATAAAATAGAGAAACAAAGTGATGTTAAGCAACTTTACAGGTATGTAAGAACGAAGCGTTTTGTGGAGTTGTAAGAAAACAAAATGCGTTCCGGCTTCCAGCCACGTATAAATATTATATTCATAGCATTATCAGATAGTACTGATGCCAAGGGCATTGCCTTCCATTTGTTTGCAGTTGTGCTATTGTCTAAAATATATAGATTGTTGACCGAACATGGAGTCAAGACAAAATTCAGACAACCCACAAAAATCAATACTTGGTTGGCAGCATTAAGAATCACCTAGCATTATAAACCACTGGTGTTTATTATATACCACGTGAATGTGGCCGTGCTTATATCGGACAAATGTAATGGTATATTGTGCACGCAACAAATGTTTATGTCCATCAGGAAGAAAAATCAGCGGTGGCTGAACACAGTATCCAAGAGATGCATAAATTCTAAGAATCAAGAATTTAATCCTGGATCAGAGATATTTGGGACAGCATTATGACAGAAGCTGTTGTATTAAAAGAGCTGATTTCTGGGAATCTGGACACCAGCTTAGTGTGGCCCGGCTATCAAAATGTTCGAGCAGCTACGCATCAGTAAGAGGCAGAAGAGTGGATGATGTCATCACGATGGGTCGGCTTTTATCCTCATTCATTGCCATGGCACTGCCAAAACAGTTATTGGTTTAATATGAGGGCAGAGATGGATTCCCTCAAAACGGACCACAAATATCATGGTTAGTTGCGAATGAAAGCCCAAGAATATTTTATTTCCTATTTGGAATGTCTAGTGTGTCAGCAAGTAGAAGGTATATAGCAACAAACAATCTCAAGCATTACTTTTCCTTATACGGGGAGAATCGAAAAGGACCTTACAACTTTGAAATGATTTAGAAATTTGTGGAGATAATATATAGAATCGGTAGAAGTGTTATTTTGTAGCAAACAACCTCAAGTTTGATGCATATAGTGCATCAGTACACCATTCCGCCACCACGAGCGCCAGCATAGTGCACGGTTAAAATGGCTACTTTCACTGGTGCGGGCATGCTGACTGAGTATATTTGTTTCATGAAATGAACTCTGCAACACTGATTGATGATGACCTAGATGAGATGGCTTACTACCAGAAAGATGGTGCATCTTCTCATTTCCTCAAGGAAGTTTGATGTTTCCTCGATAATCGCTTCCCAGATCAGTGTCTTGGCCTTGAAGGGCCAATCACAAAGCCACCAAGCTCGCCAGACTTGACACCACCGGATTTCTTTCTATGGGATTTCATTACAGATCGTGTGTATGTTTCTATTCTAACAAACAATTTAGCCGACCTAAATAATCGAATCTATGCTGCTGTTGCACAAGTTATGCCCAATTTGCTGCAAAGAGTGCAGGAAGAAATTGATTACCAGTGGGATGTTTTCTGGATGACAGATGGTAGTCACATCGAACCAAAATGACACTTGACACTTTTATTACAAACCTGAGGTTGTTTGTTTCAAATGAAACATTTACTGATCCTGTAAGTTATTTCAATAAATTTCTATATCATTCCAAAATATTAAAGTCCTTTCTGACTCACCTGGTATTATGAACACTGACTGTAGCAATGGAGCATCAAAAAATATAGACCTGCATGACTATAAAATGTTTCTTTATCTTTTTTTTGCATATGACTTTACACCTTGACAACATCAAGGTCATTAGAGGCGCGAAAAGACTCTGGGACAAGGATCATAAAGAAATTTTGCAATGGCCTTTTGAAGGAAGCATCCCACCATTCACCTGCAGTGATTTGGGGAAACCATGGAAAACCGTAATGTGGATGCCTGGACAGGGATTCTAGCCCACATATTCCCGAATGTTACCCCTAGAAAACCGCACTAAGTACCATGTTCCCGTCAGTTTGTGTGTTGAGTTTAATATGTTAATAGAACACAAACAACAAATGCTGGTTATCAACAGGAGTCAGTATAAACCCTTTAGTATTATACAGTGTAACAAAAATGTTTCCATAGTAACAACAAGAAAAGTCTTCACTCATGACATGATTTATATAATTTTTAAATTGGTTCACGATTTTGTTACATGACTGATTAGCTGTCTCCAAAGGTGACAAAAACATTGTTCCATACCTGGAAGCAGTATTTGGTTTCAGTCATGAAACTTGTATGCCAGAGGTTTTGAAATATGATATATTAGTAACAATTCATAAAGGAGACCCAAAACAGAATTAAAAATTGTAGACCCTTCAATGAGGTTTTAATGGTGCTCAAGTTGATGGCAGTTGTATAGCCAGGTAAATTGGGAAAAACATTGAAGAAAAGAAGTCGACTGCATGGATTTAGAAGAGTTTATTTGTTTGAATCTCATTTGTTGCTTTATTTACAACATATTTCAGACTAAATGGAAATGAGAGATAGAGTAAATATTGTGGTTCTATATCTTCCTAAAGTATTTGACAGAGTTAGCCATTGAATAGTTATGAATAACACTAAGACCATTGGAATAAGTAGATCTATCCTGCTGGTTGGAGAAATTATTATGACATAGCAAGCAAAAAAAGAGTCAAGGTCAGTAATGCAATATCATGTAAAATGGTTTTGAGGATAGGAGTGCACCAGTGTAGTGTATTAGGACCTTTGCTGTTCATTATTCTGACACATTCTGTTATAGATCTATAGTCCAAGGTTCAGCTATTTGCAAATGGTGTAGTACTATATAATAGGATCACATTGAGAGAGGATTGTGAGTAGTTGCAAAGCTATGTAGGCAAGATATGTAAGTGGGCAGACAGGCATGGAATGGAAGTAAGAGAAGAATTGACTAATTATTTGTATATAAAAAAAGAGTTTGTATTATCCAGAAGAAGGGGAACAGTTTGTTGAAGGAATAAAATGTAATATACCTGATAATTTAACTTGACAGTTCCCTAAACTGGGAAGGGAATATGGGGTAGGTTGTAGGTAAAGTGTTCAGAACATCACTGGAGAGGATAGTGGGAGGATGCATCTGGGAAGTAAGTAAGCTGGGTTACAAAACTTTGGTCAGACAATCACTGGAGTATTCTGGGATGATTTGGGATTCACATGACAAGTATCAGATACTGGACTTGGAAGGGATGTGCAGAGGAGATTTGCCTGTGGAAATTACCCAAGGATGAAATGAAATTATCAAAGGTTTGGGTTGGGGGTCATCGCAGAATAGAAAAATGTCTATTTCAATACTATACTGATTAATGGTCAATAAAATGATTATGAAGAGAATTGTGGGCATTTACAAGGCACATACCAGCAATGAGGCCTGCATTGATATAGATTTAGAAACAGCCTGTGGAAGGGAAGATAACCATGACAGTAAATTAATCAAAAGCTTCCATTTGCTGTAAGGGTTGTGATGGAATAGGACAAGTTTTACATAGAGTTAATATTTAATTAAAATTGTAATGGAGTGCACACTCTGGCGGCAATTTCCATACACACCCATCTTCCTCCTTTCATGAACCCACCTGGATTTGCCCTCTACAAGTTTTAACTTTAAATTCTTCTTTTTCGTACATTATTTATCATTTCCTTTGGTAACTTATAATAAAAACAATAATTGATAATATTGCCACTCCGGTGGCAATCCCTACACACCCCTTTCCTCTTCCAACCTATTTTTGCCCTCTACCAATTTTTACTCTTAACTCCTTCAGTGCTTCTGATAAATGATTCATCAATCCCCAACATCCTTACATAAAATAGAGAATCTTCCTACACCCTTGTGTGTGAAATCGAGTTCAAGCTTGTGGCCAAGGCCATCTTTTTCCATCAATGCATTACTTTTAATTCATACAACATCTTTGCATGTATCATCTCCGATATACGCCTTGTACACTCCCATGACCCTCTTCACCCTCCTCCTGTCTTCCAATGAATCCCATTCCAGATCTTTGATCATATCTATAACTGACTGCATTATACAGTAATTTCCAGGAAAAAATGTAGTGCCTTTTTTTTCATCCATTCCAACTCCTGTATTTGATACTCATAATGTGGGTCCCATACTACACTACCATATTCGAGCAATGGTCTGACCAAAGTTTTGTAACCCAATTCCTTGACTTCTCTCGTGCATCCCCTCATCACTCTCTCCAACAAGTGAAGCATATTGAAACCTTTTCTAATAAACACTATGGCACAAATTGTGAAGGATTTTACGTTAAAAACATGTAATAATTGTAATGAGGAGTGTGTGTAACATTGCACTGGGTCATTAGTACTAACGCAATTAGTAACAATAACAACATTTTCTTCCACAACAATGATATTGAATAAAAGTAATGTAGTATGTCTGAAAGAAACCTGACGTTACAGGTAAAAAGACACTGCAAACACCATGTTTCAGTAACTTAACTCTTATAATGCAAACATTATTGGTCCAGGGTTCATATGAACATAAATACATCGACACTGTTTGCTTAAATATTGCAGTCCGTGATGTGGTATTAGTTCTATGTTTACTTAAATTGAGTAAGAATCTGTGAAAAACAGCATACCTTCAATTCTTATTATGTTTACATATACGTTTAAGCAAATAGTACCACCTGTATTCTAAACAGCAATAAATAGAAAAGTTTTTCATTTTTGAATGCCAACGAAAAGATTCTACTCGAATACACTATTATAATAAAAACTTCCAACAGGATATAATTCTGCAAAACAAGTGCTGGTTCATGTGAAGGAATATTCTCATACCTGACGAAGCACCACAAAGTAAAACATACAGCAGAAATCATCATGTTTCCACTTACTTGGAGACCATCAGACCTGCTCAGAACGGATTTCGATCCCCCGAGTATATGTTTAATTACTCCATATGTCTGTGTTACAATTATTTCTTCAAAATGAGCCCTAGGTATTGAGAAATTAACACGGAAACATGTGTGAATATCCTTTAAATAATATAATTTTAATACATTGTTTAACAGATTCAGCCCGGTGTATGCGGTAAGGTGCTAACTCCACATTTTGCGAACCCGGGTTCAAATCCCCATACTGCCAAATATTTTTATTTCTTTTTTTATATGCAGTAATCATTGAGCATTGATTTTATTTCATTTAAAATTCATTTACGAATTTTTATTATGCAAAATAACTTTTAAAACAAAATATTACAGAATATACAGTCCCAACTATTTTTTTTAGAAAATCATTATTTCATTGTTTATATGTGTTTTTTTTATGAAACAGGTATATTTCATGTTAACGTTTCTATACTTGTATCTCTCCAATTAATACCGTAAAGTAAATATATTACAGCCATAAGGTCGGGGTTTTCTCCCCCCTACCACAGTTATACTTATTTCCGTTCAGTGGTGGTAGCATGTAAATGTTTGAAACTAACATAATGTCTGTTATTTCGCATAATAAAAATTCGTAAATGAATTTTAAATGAAATGAAATTAATGCTCAATGATTACTGCATATAAAAAAAGAAATAAAAATATTTGGCAATATGGGGATTTGAACCCGGGTTCGCAAAATGGAAAGCTGGCATCTTAACACATACACCATGCCGAAGTTATTAAACAGTCCACTAAAATTATAATATTTAAAACCTATTTACATATGTTTCCGGGGTAATTTCTCGATACCTAGGGCTCATTTTGAAGAAATAATTGTAACACAGACATATGGAGTCAATACCCTTCAACATATACTCGGGGGATCGAAATCCGTTCTGAACAGGTCTGATGGTCTCCAAGTTAGACAGGCCAATGAGTAAAATGCACTGTCATGATTGTACAACATCAACCACGCAAACATTAAGAAACTTTGACAAGTTTCACTTTACAAATGAAACGACCGTCCCTGTTGTGGAACAGTATTCAGTAAAGTACGTACTGTATGCATCCATAAACACATCAAACCTACCTCTTCCTTTATGTATACCGCAGCTATTGGTTCCATACTAGCTTCACTCGACATCTTGAGAGAGTAATATGCAGTACTACTAACAGCAAACACACAACACCCAACACGAACAGCTGACCTGTATCGCTTTCAAAGACACTCCGTCTAGTGCAGAAGAAACATTTCGTCCAAAATATCTGTTATTATGGTAAAAACAAAGTAATACGAGTATATATCATTCCGCAAATTCTAAAACGATCACTGCCGTTCCATCAACAAATCGACACATACATATTGTTAGTTTTTACGTTTTAGCTGGTTGGATGAAAGTGTTGGTAAATCAGCTACACACGCATTATGTCTGCATTGTTTGAGTTTTCGCCCCGCATTAATCCGCACATATATTTTACTGATATTGTAAGCTATTATTTAATACGTTATCGGGCAGTCTGAAAATATCATGAGGAGACAGCTAATTAGCTACAATGACGGAAAGTAAAGATTTTCTGTGATTGTATGTTACAGAAGGAATTGATGAGGCATGTGAAGATCTTGGTGTAAGTATTAAAAATAGTGGATGCAAGGGAAAAGATGAACATGACCACAAGTTGAACTTGACTTCAGGCACAAGGGTCTAGAAAGATTCTCTTTTATTGGTAAGGGTGTCTGGGATTGGAATGAGTTACTAAAAGAAGTGATGATTAATTTACCAGAAACGTTCAAAGAACCTTACAATTTATAGAGGGCAAATGTAGGTTGGTGCTGGAAAGAGGGAAGATGGGGGTGGGGAAATTGCCACCGGAGCCTGTGCTCCATTGCAATTAAATTAAATTAAATCGTTTGTCATGGGCGCCGGCAGGATTACTGTGAGGGAGGTGCATCTGTATCTTTTTTATGCATCATATATAACACTTACTATTTAATTTAATTGCAATGGAGCACAGGCTCCGGTGGCAGTTTCCCCACACAGCCAACTTCCCCCTATCCTGCACCCACCTACATTTGCCCTCTACAAATTTCAACTTTAAATTCTTTTAACGTTTTTGGTAAGCCATTGGGGGCTGAGCTTGTCGAGGCTCAAGCTGTAGAGGCAGAAAGTAGAGATAGTGGGTTGGAGGAAGTTGAGAAGGATGGGTGGGAGCTGGTAACAGGTCATAGGAGAAATATAGTTAACAGGATGAAGAAGCCAGACACTTCAGTAATTGTGGGGAAAAATAGGTTTGACCTGTTGCCAGAGTCAGGAGGAGAAGAGCCTCATGTAGATGTAGGAGTAGGTAAGATGCAGCAGGCCTTTAGGAATAAGGGCGTGCAGGGCAAGAATAGGAAAAAAGGGTTCTGCTGTTAGGTAGTAGCCATGGGAGAGGTGTAGGCCCTCTTCTGCAGGATCAGTTAGGTACAGGTTACCAGGTCACAAGTTTTTTTTCAAACCTAGTGCAACATTAGGTCAGGTAATAGAGGATATAGGTTCCCTTTGTAGGAGTTTCACTAAGGACGATAGAGTAGTGATAGTGGGAGGGGCGGGGAATAGTATTGATAGAAACGCGAGTTATAGTATAGAGAGTGACCTGAGGAAGGTGGTGAAGGAGGCACAGCATACCAGGGTGGAGCTCATGCAGGTCCTAAGACGCCATGACCGGCCACAATTGAACTCCGCTGTGAGGCGTGTAAATGTGGAAACGGAAGTGCTACTTGGGAAAGGCATTAGTTCTGTGTTGGGGGTTGTGCCTGTAAACACCATAGGTAGGTGGGGTTTCACTAGGCATGGCCTACACCTAAATAGAAGTGGGAAGGGATTACTTTCTGAGTTGTTAGCTAAAGCAGTGAGGAAGCCCATTTCCAGTGATGATGGGGTCAGGACTGTGCCTTTTTTAGGTTAGGGGCAGCTGGTGAAGGGATGGAAATAGATGATGAAAGTGATACTGATTGTAGATCCACGACGAGAACGATCATAGATGTTAAAGAAATAAATGAAGTTGCCGAAACAATAACTGGCTGGGGTAAATCTGGGAAAGAGGAGTTAAATGTTGAAAATATAAAGCCGGTAATAAGGGTGTTAATGGTAAACTGTAGAAGTATAATGAACAAAGTAATCGAATTTGCAAACTTAATAGAGATATACGAACCACAAATAATAATTGGGGTAGAGAGTTGGTTAAAAGAAGAAGTACTAGACAGTGAAGTTTTTCCTGATGGTTACAGAGTGTACCGCAGAGATAGAGGAGCAATTGGTGGAGGAGTCTTCATACTAGTTAGCAAAAACTACCACAGTTCACTGGCATTCATAGATCAAGACCATGAGTTACTTGGGGTAGATTTATGGGGTAATAAAAAAGAAAAAATCAGAGTGTTGGCTGCTTACCGCAGTGGAAGAATGACAGATGAAGATGAGGCTCTCGGGGAGAAATTAAATTCCTACTCAGATTTCAGAGGTGAGAATAGAATGGTCATTATTGGTGGGGATTTTAATTTACCAGGTGTAAACTGGGAAGGAAATAAGATTAATAACACACGGGAACAAAGATTTGCAAATACCTTAGTAAGGGAAGGAGGATTTACACAAGTGGTAGAGCAAAACACTAGGGGGCAAAATATTTTGGATATATATCTAATAAAGCCCGATGATAACCTCGTGGGGTGTCAAGTAACGGAAGGAATAAGTGATCATGACGCAGTTCTGATGGATATTTGAGGATTCAGTGAACCAGCAGCAAAAACTGAAGGGGGAAATAGGTACAATTATAAAAAGGCACAGATTTTAAATTTGAAGAGATATTTCAGAGAACGTTTCAGCAAATGGAAGGAAGGCACAAGTACAGTAGAGTCAAGGTGGGAAGAGTTCAAGGAGATAATAAGAAAGGGGGAAGAAAAATTCATTCCAAAGCAGAATATAAAGAGAAGTAGAGAACCTGTGTACTATAATAGGGAAGTGAGGAGGTTAAAGAGGTTGGTAAGAAAAGAACATAACAGAGTTAAGAGACACCAGGGTAGTAGGGAATATTTGAAACAACTAAACAAGGACTTAATAACAGCAAAGAAAGTTGCTAAAGATGGGTTTATGAAGAGTATTGTCAGTGCAGAAGGACCACTGACTGAAGCATCTCGAAATTTCTATGGCTATATCAGGAAACTGAGGGGAAGGGAGGGTTTAGAGATGCTCATAGATAAGGATGGAGAAGTAGTTACTGAGGATTTGAAAAAGGCAGAGATTTTAAATAACTGGTTTAGTGAGAGCATTAGGGACAATGAATCAGAAACGGGAAGGTCTAATTCGGAGAACGAGCTTAACAATACGACTAGAAATGAAGATACTAAAAAATTTGAAATTCATCCTGAAGAAATCATGAAGGAAATAAGAAAGCTGAAAAAACATAATGGGGCTGGTGCAGATAATATAACTACAGATATCTTCAAGATAGTCGGATGTGACATTGTACCTTATCTTGAAATATTATTTAAATTGAGTCTGGATACTTGCTGCTTACCACAAGACTGGAAAAGTGCGATAGTAGTACCGGTACATAAGGGAGGGGTGAGAAATAGAGTCGAATATTACAGGCCAATCAGTTTAACTTCAGTGGTAGGTAAATTAATGGAAAGATTGATATGCAACCACATCAGAAATGTATGTGAGGAACGTAAGTGGTTTTCAAGTAGGCAACATGGGTTCAGGCAAGGTTATTCATGCGAATCTCAGTTGGTGGGATATTTGCAAGATATTTCAGATGAAATGGACAAGGGACGCCAAATTGATAGTGTAGCGCTGGATCTTTCAAAGGCGTTTGACAGAGTAAGCCACAAAATGGTAGTAAATAAGGTAAAAAGTATTGAAGTGGATGAGAAAGTGATTTGCTGGGTAGAAGAATTTTTAAAAGGTAGAAAACAGAAAGTTAGTGTGGGAAATGCGGTATCAAAGGAAGTGGAAGTAAAAATGGAAGTGCCGCAGGGTAGCGTATTGGGACCATTGCTATTCATTATTCTAATGAATAATTGTGTTGATTGTTTACTATCTGAAATTAGATTGTTTGCAGATGACATAATGCTGTATAAAAGGATCAAAACGATAGAGGACTGTAAACAGTTGCAGGCTGATCTGGACAGGATATCTAGTTGGGTTGGTAAACATGGGATGAAGATAAATGCAAAGAAGAGTCAGCTAATTAGATACACAAATAAAAAACAAAAGGTAAATTATGAATATAAGGTGGTTAAAGAATTGCTTACTGAAGACTTGAAATATAAATATCTTGGCATGACATTTGATAACAAGCTTAACTGGGCAGGACAAATTGGACAGGTGGTAGAAAAAGGTTTCAAAACTTTGCACTTGTTGGAAAGAGTGATGAGAGGATGCAAGAGAGAAGTAAAGGAATTGGGTTACAAAACTTTGGTAAGACCATTGCTCGAATATGGTAGTGTAGTATGGGACCCACATTTTGAGTATCAAATACAGGAGTTGAAGAAGGTGCAAAGAAGGGCTGCTAGATTTGTTTCTGGAAATTATCGCAGAATGCAATCAGTGACAGATATGATAAAGGAGCTGGAATGGGATTCATTGCAAGACAGGAGGAGGATGAGGAGGGTCATGGGAGTGTACAGGGAGTATACTGGCGATGAGGCATAGAATGATATTGCAGTAGGTATGAAAAGTAGTTCATGGAAGGGAAAAGATGATCATGACCACAAGCTGGCACTCGATTTCAGGCACAAGGGTGTGGGAAGATTCTCTTTTTTAGGGAAGGGTATCAGGGATTGGAATGAGTTACCAAGGGGAATGATGAATAACCTACCGAAAACGTTAAAAGAATTTAAAGTTAAAATTTGTAGAGGGCAAATGTAGGTGAGTGTAGGATAGGGGGAAGTTGGGTGTGTAGGGAAATGGCCACCGGAGCGTGTGCTCCATTGCAATTAAATTAAATTAAATTAAGTTTCCCTTGGTAACTCATTCCAATCCCTGACACCCTTACCTAAAAAAGAGAATCTTCCCACACCCTTGTGCCTGAAATCGAGTGCCAGCTTGTGGTCATGGTCATCTTTTCCCTTCCATGCACTACTTTTCATACCTACTGCAATATCCATGCCTCATCGCCAGTATACGCCTTGTACACTCCCATGACCCTCCTCATCCTCCTCCTGTCTTGCAATGAATCCCATTTCAGCTCCTTTATCATATCTGTCACTGATTGCATTCTGTGATAATTTCCAGTAACAAATCTAGCAGCCCTTTTTGCACCCTCTCCAACTCCTATATTTGACACTCATAATGTGGGTCCCATACTACACTACCATATTCGAGCAATGGTCTGGCCAAAGTTTTGTAACCCAATTCCTTTACTTCTCTCGTGCATTCCCTCATCACTCTCTCCAACAAGTGCAGAATTTTATTAACTAAGGATAATGAATTTATTGACAAGGTGTTTAACAAATTTGTACAACAATCTAAGCGCCTTAAGTTATTAGGTACAGTGAATTTAATAATAATTTTTTTTGTTTTTTAATCTTTTACTGTCTATTTTCTTTCATAGCAGGGAGGGTGCAAGTACACCCCACTCCCGGCGCCCATGTCGTTTGTCAAAAATTTTAACAGTCGATGTCTTTGGATAACTTTCGATTGTAAACTCAACTGGGCAGGAAAAGGTCTTTAATTTAGTGGAGATGGTCGTGAGGTGATGTACGAGGGAAATGAAGGAATTTGCTTACAAAACCTTCGTCAATCTCTACTTGAATATGTTGGAGTGATGTTGGATCCACCTTATGCGTATCGGACTCAAGCGTAAAAAAGAGAGCGGTTAGATTTGTTTACAGAAATGACCGCAGAATGCCATCTAGGAATGTTTGAAAACTCTATCTGTGGAGCACAGCATTTTATGGCAGAGAAGCATGGACTTTATGAATACCAGAAAGAAGGAAAATTGAAGCATTTGAAATGTGGTGCTACAGAAGAATACTGAATATTAAGTGGACAGAAAAACGAGTTTTGGATATGATGGGCGAGGAAAGAATTTTTTGGGAAAGTCTTACAGAGAGAACATTCAGAATGGTAGGTCATATTTTGGGACATACAGGATTGGTTAGTCGAGGAACAGTTGAAGGTAAGAACCATGGAGGAAGGAAATATATGGAGGAGAAGTGACGTTAAATTGGTGAAGCTGGCTCGCGCATGCGCAGTGGCGGCAGCGGCGATATTGCGCTTCCAAACAATTGCGATGTTCCCAGTATATCCCGAAAAACTAAGCAAGATAACGAAAAATTGTATTCTTTATTTTCGATTTGTCTCGTCGTGTTACACAAGAATCTATCATTAAATTTGACTTTTGCGAAATTTTTCTTCTCAATTTCTCTCTCATTTTTGATACAGTATATCTCTAGAACTAGGTGAGATATCGAAAATTTTTATTATTTATTTTTCATTTGTCTCGTCTTGCTGAATAAGAATCCATCCTCAAATTTGACTTTGACCAATTTTGTCTTCTGAATTTCAACCAAAACCATTTCACATTTGGGACAAAATATCTCGAAAACTAAGCAGGATATCAAAAATATTTATTCTTAATTTTTTATTTGTCATATCGAGTTACATAATAATCCATCACCAGATTGCGGCGTCACCTTTATCCTAGAGTCCCCTTGAGGTTTTTGTACATATTCCCCGTGACTGTATGGAAGCGGCCATGCCCCCTCCACTCCGGCCATGCCCCCCCCCCACTCCTCCTCCGCCCTGCTTCACTTCAATGGGTGGTGAAGGTCTCTTGCGTCTTCTCCATTTTTTCCTTCCTCCATGGTAAGAACTGCAGAGGAAGACAGAGATTAGAATATTTGTAGCAGTTAATTGAGAACGTGGGTATGGAGAGATGAAAAGTTTAGCAAAAGATAGGAAGACATGGAAGAGCGCATCAATTCGAATTATTGAAAGAGGGTGAAAAGAGGGTTTGGTTTGTTGAGAGTTTGTAATGGATATCTACAGCTACATCTATACTCTGCAATTCACAAACATTGTGGGTGGAAAAAGGGTACTAAGCACCAATCTTAATTCTTCGCATTTCAATCTAAGGTAAAAGAAATTGTAATAAATTATCAAGGGAGGGGACAAATAATTAACTAAAACATTTAAAGATTTTAAATTAATATTCGTAAAGAAAAAAAATTAGGTGAGCGGGAAATAAATGAACAAAATTTGAAATAAGAAAAATACCAAGAAATTCAAAAATAAGGAAGTTATCATGCGCTTTCTCGCAATTAAAATAAATTTTTAAAATAATTAAATTAAAACTACCAGAATATTGACTTCTGTAAGCCACGTTTTATTTGACATTATAGCGAAACTGCTTTGCTACAGGAAACAATCGCGGTTTACATAAAACAGAACTTCGTTTAGACATGATAATCCTAAAGATGATTCTTACAGCTCTTCCATTTACTCTATTCCGTTATTTGAATGACGTCACAGTACCACTGACGCTTCACATTTAAGTTGGTGGGTTCCACCATGGAGGAAGGAAATATATGCAGGAGAAGTGACATTAAATCTGTGAAGCAGGCTCTAAACTCCCGCGCATGCGCAATGGCGGCAGCGGCGATATTGCGATCCCAAACAAATGTGATGTTCACATTGTGTTAGATGCTGTGATTATTACATTTTGTAATGTGTATAAGTGTTTTATAATGCCATCTTGTGTTGCATGTGGTTGCACAAATAGACAAGAGAGGAAAGAACCTGGAATATCATTTTATAAGTAAGTTGAATTCTAATTATCGTTGTTAAAGTGGGCGGTAGGAATTGCAAACTTTGGAGCCTGTCTATAAATATTTAGTCATAGCTCTCAATGGGATGATTTTGCTCTCAAATTTTTGTTGGTATAGTGTAGAAAATCAGCACATAATAGACTAACATTACTTTTTAACGAGTGTTGAAAATTAGATTTAAAGGGGTGTGTTTTACATCGCGATTCAGTGAATTTAGTATTGCGCTTTGTTTCGTCACGTTGCAGTTTATACTGACAGTTTATGATGAAATTAAATGTGTTAAATTATGCTATGCAATCTAGGAATCTTGATTAAGCAAACGGTGTTGTTACCGCAAATACAATTTGCGATACAAATACGCGTGTGTGGGTATGTCTACATAGTTTTATTCTGTAGCGGCAATTTAATGGAGATTGTGGTTAGGTCTAAATGCAGTCTGTACCAGAATGGTTTGTTGTTCCATAAGGGACAAAGAATTTATCTATTACTGTTAGTAATTTCATGAGAACCAAGTTAGTGACAAAACGTGTATTGTGATGGAAACTACTTCCACTTCCAGCTATTCCCAATTAAGCTTACGATGTATGGTAACAAGATAATTATTTTTATTCTGGTCTACGCCGCATTTAAACCTAACCACTAGTGGTAGTAAAAAAAACTGAAATATCCATTCTGCATGTCCACCATGTAATTCGTTGTGGCTTGGGCAGAATTAATTTTTAGTCCAGGCCACATATCAACCCAATCCCAGTATATCCCGAAAACTAAGCAAGTTATCAAAATATTTTATTCTTTATTTTCGATTTGTCTCGCCGTGTTACATAAGAAATCGATCATTCAATTTGACTTTTCCAAAATTTTTGTTCTGCATTTCTACTGAAGACACCTCACTTTTGATACAGTATATGTCTAGAACTAGGTGAGATATCGAAAATTTTTACTCTTTATTTTTTATTTGTCTCGTCTTTTTAAGTAAAAATCCGTCATCAAATTTGACTTTGAACAATTTTTTCTTCTGAATTTCAACCAAAGCCATTTCACGTTTGAGACAGAATATCTCGGAAACTAGGCAGGATATCAAAAAAAATTATTCTTAATTTGTTATTTGTCTCATCGAGTTTCATAATAATCCATCACCAGATTGCGGCGTCACGTTTATCCTAGAGTCCCCTTGAGGTTTTTGTACATATACCCCGTGTCTGTATGGGTACAGCCATGCCCCCTCCACTCCGGCCATGCCCCCCCACTCCTCCTCCGCCCTGCTTCACTTCAATGTGTGGTGAAGGTCTCTTGCGTCGTCTCCATATACACTCCTGGAAATTGAAGTAAGAACACCGTGAATTCATTGTCCCAGGAATGGGAAACTTTATATACACATTCCTGGGGTCAGATACAACACATGATCACACAGACAGAACCATTGGCACATAGACACAGGCAACAGAGCATGCACAATGTCGGCACTAGTACCGTGTATATCCTCCTTTCGCAGCAATGCAGGCTGCAATTCTCCCATGGAGACGATCGTAGAGGTGCTGGATGTAGTCCTGTGGAACGGCATGCCAAGCCATTTCCACCTGGCGCCTCAGCTGGACCAGCGTCCGTGCTGGACGTGCAGACCGCGTGAGACAACGTTTCATCCAGTCCCAAACATGCTCAGTGGGGGACAGATCCGGAGATCTCGCTGGCCAGGGTAGTTGACTTACACCTTCTAGAGCACGTAGGGTGGCACGGGATACATGTGGACGTGCATTGTCCTGTTGGAACAGCATGTTCCCTTGCCGGTCTAAGAATGGTAGAACGACGGGTTCGATGACGGTTTGAATATACCGTGCACTGTTCAGTGTCCCCTCGACGATCACCAGAGGTGTACGGCCAGTGTAGGAGATCGCTCCCCACACCATGTTGCCGGGTGTTGGCCCTGTGTGCCTCGGTCGTATGCAGTCCTGATTGTGGCGCTCACCTGCACGGCGCCAAACACGCATACGACCATCATTGGCACCAATGCAGAAGCGACTCTCATCACTGAAGACGACACGTCTCCATTCGTCCCTCCATACACGCCTGTCGCGACACCACTGGAGGCGGGCTGCACGATGTTGGGGCGTGAGCGGAAGAAGACCTAACGGTGCGCGGGACCGTAGCCCAGCTTTCTGGAGAGGGTTGCGAATGGTCCTCTCTGATACCCCAGGAGCAACAGTGTCCCTAATTTGCCGGGAAGTGGCGGTGCGGTCCCCTACGGCACCGCATAGGATGCGACGGTCTTGGCGTGCGTCCATGCGTCGCTGCTGTCCGGAGCCAGGTCGACGGGCACGTGCACCTTCCGCCGACCACTGGCGACAACATCGATGTACTGTGGAGACCTCGCGCCCCACATGTTGAGCAATTCGGCGGTACGTCCACCCGGCCTCCCACATGCGCATTATACGCCCTCGCTCAAAGTCCGTCAACTGCGCATACGGTTCACGTACACGCTGTCGCGGCATGCTACCAGTGTTAAAGACTGAGATGGAGCTCCGTATGCCACGGCAAACTGGCTGACACTGATTGCGGCGGTGCCCAACCGCTGCGCAGCTAGCGGCCTTCGACGGCCAACACTGCTGTTCCTGGTGTGTCCGCTGTGCCGTGCGTTTGATCATTGCTTGTACAGCCCTCTCGTAGTGTCCGGAGCAAGTATGGTGGGTCTTACACACCGGCGTCAATGTGTTCTTATTTCAATTTCCAGGAGTGTATTTCCTTCCTCCATGGGTTCCACCGCCATTGGCTCTAACAGCTGTTTGCGTTGCCTACGTAAAAGTGACCCGTAAGTAGGGATTGCCAGCTATTATTAGTTAGCGCGCCACATAGCCGGATGGACGATGCTGTGCGCCAACTCTTGCGCTCTCTTAGGGAGCGTCCATAAACTACGTCGATCGCTCTAGAGGGGTTGTGTAGAAAGCTACGCTGGGCTACATGGGCAAGAGAAGAGGGGGTTCCAGAGTCAAGCCACGTAGTTTTTCATTTGTATTATTTGTCACAGTTAAAATAAGGTACAGAACACACAACAGCATGTGGATATTAATTCCCGTCATATAATTATATCCGTACGTAATTTACGATAGTCTGACAAGAGAAAACAGTAGAAACTTTCTTCTAGAATAAATATGGAAAGAAGCAACGTGCCACTATGGGGTGGAGTGGGGATGTTGGGACAAAAACCACGTTAAGCTACTTGGGGGTTGGGGTTGGCGGTTTCACAGGAGGCCAAAATGGAGCAACGTAGTTTATGACCGCTCCATTATGTATCTTTAACGGCTGCAAAACCCCTACTTGCGACCAGTTTGCATAGGGAACACTAACTTTCAATTTTCTTTACAAGTCTCTCGATGAAAAAATTAAAATTTATTTTTAGAAAAATGAGTGAATGATTTTTTTTAAAAAGTTAATTAAAAATACTTGTGGCAATATTTGAATATTTAACCCGGCAAAATCGTATTCTGTTACTAATAACTACACATAAATGTTGCGTTTCAGTCAAACATCAGATGTATGTAGAAATCATGCAGCCACATTTTGGACTATTAGGGTGTGATAATTCTAAGGTAAAAGAAATTAGAATAAATCACCAAGGGAGGTGATAGATAATTTATCAAAAACAGTGAAATATTTACAATTAAGAGTCGTAGGGGATAAAAGTAGGTGAGCTGTAAACTAGATACGTAAAATTTGAATAAAGGAGGAATTAGGTGTGTATCGAAATTAATACGCGCTTCGTCGCAACTAAAATAAATTTTAAAAATTTAAATTGAAGCTAGCAAAACGTTGGATTCTGTAAGCTGGCAATCAGGCATGGAAAGATATTGCAGTAGGTATGAAAAGTAGTTCATGGAAGGGAAAAGATGACCATGACCACTAGCTGGCACTCGATTTCACGCACAAGGGTGTGGGAAGATTCTCTTTTTTAGGTAAGGGTGTCAGGGATAGGAATGAGTTACCAAGGGGAATGATGAATAACTTACCGGAAAAGTTAAAAGAATTTAAAGTTGAAATTTGTAGAGGGCAAATTTGGGTGGGTGCAGGATAGGAGGAGGTTGGGTGTGTAGGGAAATTGCCACCGGAGCCTGTGCTCCATTGCAATTAAATTAAATTAAATAATCCCGAAGAAGTTTCTAACAGGTCTTCCATTTACGGTATTCCTTTAGGTGAATGACGTCACACCTCTGATGTAACAACACCCGCAACGACTGATGCTTCAAATTTCAGTTGTTAGGTTCCACTGGTCGCGGGCAGATGGCTCTGTCGGCTGTATTGATCTTCAAGTCGGCACGCTGAACAGACGGCAGAGAGCGGCAATCAATACCGACCCAACCCAACAGCTCAGCTGAAACGAAACAACCTGATCCCCGTAATCACGCGATATCAGAGAACCGCCAAGATTCATTAATAAATTCCAGAGAGAGGAAAAAAATAATCAGATTTTGTTTATAACCGCGTGGTAAGACTAAAAGGGACCGACATAAAGATGCGTCTAGCAAAAAAAAAAAAAAAAAAAAAAAATCTATAAGGAGTATAGGAATTACGCATGTTTAAAACGTCTAACTTTTGTCGCATACAAGACACAATGTTTTATTAAATGTTTAAGTATGAAATTACAACACTATAAATACCGGCTGTTTCTAAAATGACCGGTATATTTGAAAAATCGATAAAAACTAAACGGGCAGCGATAGAAATACGCCGTTTGTTGCAATATGCTTGGGACAACAGTAAATTTTCAGGCAGACAAACTTTCGAAATTACTTACAATTTTCAACAACAGATGGCGCTGCAGGCGATTTGAAAGCTATAGAAGTAAACGCAGTCTGTGAGTTTGCCATTCTGTAAGTCGTCTTTCTGCTGTAAGCGTGTGCTGTTCACGGATTGCAAGTTTGCTGTGAAAAAATGGTGGAAAATTTCGTACTTTAGATTTTTTTCCAGACTGCAGCGCCATCTGTTGTTGAAAATTGTAACTAATTTTGAAAGTTTGTCTGCCCGACAATTTACTGTTGTCCCAAGCATATTGCAACAAACGGTGTACTTCTATCGTTGCCCGTTTAGTTTTAATTGATTTTTTCAAGTATACCGGTCATTTTTGAAACACCCGAGTGTATCAATTAACGCTAAATATTTTTTGTTTTGTTTTGTTTTTAACTGATTAACGTTTCTTAACAGCGAGGTCTTTAGAGACGGGAAAGGATGGGGGCAAGGAATGGGAAGGAATTCGGCCATGGCCTTTCGAAGGAAGCATCCCGGCATTTGCCTC
>JARYHS010001113.1:1805994-2016761 GCA_031002005.1 Vandiemenella viatica
CCTGAGCGTTGCTTTATGATTTTGCCAATTTGTGTTAATGTTAACGATAAATTCGCTCAGACTTGTAATCGCCAATGATTAGAAAATAAATGTCATGTTGTGACAATTTTTCCTAAATTCCAACTAACGTCGAGATTCTTGCAAAATTAATAAATTTTCACTCCTTCATAAAAATTAAAATTAAAAATCCACAATTATTAATCATAGAGGTATGAAAGATAATTGTAACGTAGTTTGCCCACCAAGGCACCCACTACAGTAAGGAATGACAATGTTTGATTCCCTCAACTGCAAACCAAAACTTTATCACTCCCTCACGTGTGAAGCCAAGTTTCGATATTTTGCCATGGTCTGCTCTCATTTTTTCTACTAATACCCACCCAGGCCTCATCGCCAATATACAAGGTGTGTGAGAAAAGTGAGCGTTATGGTAGCTCAGTGGTTAAGGCGCTGGCTTTCAAAACATTTGCTGCTCCGGCTCCGGGTTCGAATCCGGCAGGCGCAGGAATTTTGAGAGATATGTTTGCTCATATGAGCTATGCTCCGTGGTTCGGATTCCACGTTAAACTGTAGGTCCCAGAGGAAAGGAACAGGCCGTCCTACCTCTGACACAATGGCTTAATGTTTTTTTTTTCCTCCAAAACAAAAATATTACCCCTTTCGAAGTACTTTCCTTGGGCAGCTAGACACCGGCGGAGTCGTTGTTTCCACTCTTGGTAGCAGCGCTGGAAGGCTTCAACTGGTAGGGCTGGTAACTGGTCGGTCACAGTCTTTAGAATGTTCTCCAGAGTTCCAAATTGACAACCTTTAAGAGATGTTTCAACTGCCGGAAAAGGAAAAAGTCACAAGGGCTTAAATCAGGTGAATAGGGGGGTTGAGGAACAACAGGAACGCGTTTTGAGGTGAAAAATTCACTGATAGAAAAAGCCGTATTATACGGGGCATTTTCACGATGAAGCATCCACTTGGCTGCAATGTCTGATCTCACACGAGTCACTCTTTTCCTTAGCTTTCCAAGGACACCTTTGTCAGGCACTTGGTTGACAGTTTGTCCTGGAGTAAGAAATTCTTTATGCACGATACACGCTCAAAGTTTTCGTCAGTTTTTGAAGTTGAAGGTCTCCCTGGACGAGGTTGATCTTCAACGTGTTCTCGGCCTTCCAAAAATGATTTGTGCCAGCTGAAAACTTTTGCTCTTGATAACCAATGTTCCCCATAGGCCTGTTTCAACTTTTCAAAGGTCACACTAGCGGATTCCCCAAGTTTAACACAAAACTTGACTACACAACGTTGCTCTAAATTCCGATGCTCCATTTTCGTAACACACAACTTCACTGATGACGCTGTCAAAAATAATATGTTGGCTGAACGGAGTTGAAACTCGGACTGAGCATGTAGAAGGGGTGAACAAACCGGTCTAGCACAGACCGGTAGACACAGCGTTGCCAGATCGCCCGCAGTGTTACCAATGTCATTACTTTTCTCATTCATCTCGCATGCCTCATACAGGACCAGCATACTTGCGAGCTGCCTTCTATCTTCCAGTAATTACCAGCTCGCTCCTTTATGGTGTCAAATAGCTTCTGGATCAAGTTGTGTGTACGAACTTAAATATGTCTGGTACGGTTAGAAATTAGCGGTGTAAAAAACGGAATTTCGAAATGCAAATGAAACATGCAATCATCAGATATTCTTGGTGTGAAATATAAATTAATATTTAACGCTACAAGCAGCAGAGAGTAGCGAACACCCCGCCCTCCCCCCTCCCAAATAAAATACGTAGTTCTAAGCAAGAATCGAACCTTAGACCATAAGCGTGGAACGAGACTCGTTGATGCTCGGAATTACTTAAACGTGATTATATAAATTGCTTTCCCACGGGTATATACCAGGAAATTTTCAACACTCTATTCCTGATAAAGGAAGCCCCACCGGGACTAACAGCATTAAAGTGAGATACTTGAGGCTCAAACATTAACACGTCCGCACTGAAGACTTCTCCTTGAGTGAAAAAAAAAAAAAAACTAAATATGGCGCGAAAATCTTTGATGACGAGAACAGATTTTCACTTACTGATCCTGCTTCACCTTATGTCATAAGACTAAGTCAAACTACGAAGACTCCACCAAAATTTGATCATTAGTTTTTCCACGGTGCCAGAACAAACAGGTACTGAGTTACTGGTTGTATTCTGCGGCAAACAAATAAAGCACCCTCCTTTGTTCCGTGTTTGGTACCCGTAATGTGGAGCCCGTGCTGCTCCCCATATTCAAGGAATACTTTGGCAAACGTTTCCTGTCCCAGTTCCCTCACTTATCCTTTCCAACAGATTCATCGTGTTGTTTTATCTTTTCCAGTAAGCCATATCCAATACTGTTTCAGATTCAATATTACGTCAAGATATTAAAATTTTTTGGTTTCAAAAGCACATTCTTGTTCAAGCTTTAGTGATATAAATCTTTATTCTTTCCTCCTGCGAATTTAACAACAAGACTTTATTACATTTAAACAAATTTCCGATGGGAATTGAGTTAAAAAATGTTGTGAGAGACCAAAATAATCTTTCGTACGATTTGTGCAGAAGTGCAGACGCAACTTTGTAATAAATTTCTCGATAATATAGTGTGATTGAAGATTCATTTTGTTCTTGAATCTATAATGTCGCTTTTAGAAATAATAATTATCGCCCGTAATTATATTTGGAACCAAAGGTGAGGTTATAATTAAGAATAAAAAATTTAATATTATGAACATTAATTTAATCAAGACCTTAATTAAATCAATACGTATCTTTATTGATTATAACTTAAAGAAAAACCGGAATAATGATTGAACAAATTACACTTTGCATTCAAACAAATTCTGGATCCGTTGGTTGGGCTTGTTTTGTCGTGATGACCTGGTGACGGGGATTTCATTCCATCCCTGTCGTAGCCGTCACTAGGTAATCCTACCGAGTATACGGGACCTACAGTTTAACGTAGAATCGGAACCACGGAAGCGCTCTGGCGTAATTCACATTACTCAGCAGAGGTCAAGGTCAGGTTAAGAGCCTTTGAAAATCTCCGCCATGACAGGGATTGGAACTGGAGGATCTTCCGCCTTAACCACTGAGCCACCAGACCGCTATCTGAATAGTAAAGAAATGCTTTATGGCTATGTGTTTCACTATCTCAGGATCGCTTGACTGGGTGAATAATGTTTGTTAGTACTAAAAGGTGTTCGAGTGTATCGTTCCATTTGCTAGAAGTTCCATGTCTACACTGACATTATAAATGCGAACGTAACTTTGTCTCTTTGTGTGTATCTATGTTTTACGACTAAATGCGTAACCGATCTTGACGAACTTCGACAAGAAAAACACTATGTATTATCAGAAAGGACATAGGACTTTTTTCTGGATAGGTAACATATTTTGTCATGAAATTTGAAAACTAGCAGAATGGTGAGAGACAGACGTCTGTAAGTCTCTGTAATATTACATTGGTCGCTTGGACTTTGTTTCTCTCGTAGTCAGTTTGTGTATGCCCTGTTAGTAAATTTCATATACGGACACAACATTGTGTCACTGACCGCATATACGAGTATATTGTCTCTGACAGAGGCCGCCTCCCTGGCATTCGGGAGGACGGGGGTTCAAATCCCTGTTCGGCCATCCTGTCCACGGTTTTCCGTAGTTTTCCGCAGTCACTGCAGGCGAATACCCATTTCCTCCCCATAGGTTAGCTAGGATGAAGAGGGTCCCCGGGACCCTGCAGCAATCCACCTCCCAGGCTTCACCTGGGAAGAATGAAAAAAAAATTGTTGTACAGTACAGATGTGGATTTTATCCAATTTTAAGAGTAAAATTTTAAGACGGCTTGTACGTAGTCGTGGGTTAATATACTCGTATGCTGTCGACAGGCCTCTATAGTTACACGGTAGCAGTGAGCACCGCGAGAACAATTCTCACTTGGGAACCATCAGACCTGTTCAGAACGGATTTTGATCCCCGAGTATATGTTGAAGGGTATTTACTCCATATGTCTGTGTAAAATTATTTCTTCAAAATGAGCCCTGGGTATTGAGAAATTAACGCGGAAACATATGTAAATATATTTTAAATATTATAATTTGAGGACATGTATTAAAGCTTCAGTGTGGTGTATGCGGTAAGGTGCTAACTTCCCATTTTGCGAATCCCGGTTCAAATCCCCATACTGGTAAATATTTTTATTTCTTTTTTTATATGCAGTAATCATTGAGCATTGATTTTATTTCATTTAAAATTCATTTACGAATATTTATTATGCAAAATAACAGACATTATGTTAGTTTCAAACATTTACATGCTACCACCACTGAACGGAAATAAGTATGTGTAGTAGGGGGGAAAAACCCCGACCTTATGACTGTAATATATTTACTTTTCGATATTAATTGTAGAGATACAAGTATAGAAACGATGAACATGAAATATACCTGTTTCATTAAAAAAAACAAACACATAGACAATAAACAATGAAATAATGATTTTCTAAAAAAAAATGTTGGGACTGTATATTCTGTAATATTTTGTTTTAAAAGTTATTTTGCATAATAAAAATTGGTAAATGAATTTTAAATGAAATAAAATCAATGATTACTGTATATAAAAAAAGAAATAAAAATATTTGACAGTATGGGGATTCGAACCCGCGTTCACAAAATCGAAAGATAGCACCTTAACCGCATACACCACGCTGAAGCTTTTAAACATTGTATTAAAATTATGATATTTAAAAGGTATTTACATATGCTTCCACGTTAATTTCTCAATACCTAGGGCTCATTTTGAAGAAATAATTGTAACACAGACATATGGAGTAACTTACCCTTCAACATATACTCGGGGGATCAAAATCCGTCCTGAACAGGTCTGATGGTCTCCAAGTCAGACAGTGTAATCTGCACCTGCAGCCTTGCAGTTCCCACAAATACCTGTGAGATCAATCGCATAGCTCTCACGTGTGCAGCGCACCCAATAAAGACACTCTCACCAAAAGCGAAGCGCAACAGCATTCTGATTGGCTGCACGGTATTTCGCCGCCACACTTCCATGGCCACGAGTAACCTGCAAACGTTTGATTTAGGTACAGAGGGCACGGGATAGTGTTGTTTGTCGCGTTCGCCGGGTTACGCGGAGACCCTTTGTATCCACCTGCTAGCGAATACCTTGCGCCGTGATTCCCGTTCAACACTGCACTGCTGACATAGTCAGAATGCCTGCCTTCACAAACACACGCTATCAATCCCGTTTCAAGTCACTGCACGGCACGTACCAAAATAAACTGCCTGAGCAGGTATCGAATAAATGAATGATTAAGAAAAGAGGCATTACAAATGCTAAATATAAACACAAGGTTAGGTGCTACGGAAGAAGAAAGAAAAAAGAAACCGAAAGGAATTACAAGTAAAAACTATCTTAAAAACAGGACAGCAGTCTTCAAATATTGGTCTACGCCGCAGAAAGAGCTTTCTGGTACTGTATGTGTGGAGCACAGCAGTTTATGGTAGTGGAGCATCGACTTTAGGAGTACCAGAAGAAATATAAAATCGCAGCACAGTAGGAAGATTTTGTCTTAGCTAGCCAGAAACCGGGAAAACCCGTGACGTCACAAGATGGCCGCCCCCCGTTTGGCCGGCCAAGATGGCGGGGCACGTTAGTTCTTTGGCCGGTCAAGATGGCCGCCGTTAGTTCTTTATTCAAATTAAACATATATAACTGTTATTTAGTCTTTATTCTAGCTGTTATTTCACTTATATCCAACAATGTTACTCTGAAATCAGCGATATTATTTACGATTGTGTCCTATATGATGTAGATATTCCAGCTGCACAAATGTTGCAATGTAGCATATACACACATCCTGCCACCAGGTGTCTCCACCGAACAGCCGATGCAACGAGAAACTTCATCTGCGCATGCGCCGGCCAGAGATATTCCACTTCGCCACGAAATCTTCTATCCTTGTCTTGCGGGGGAAAACCCTACCCTAAGGCGTATTTGCACAGGTGTTGACATGTACGTACTTGCTCGGCCGCCGAGACCCTGTTGCGACATGTGCGATAACTTGCATAACTGTCGCTAGAGGTCAGCACACGGCAGAAGACATTTGTCGCTAGATGGAGCGGGTGTAGCAATATGCGTGAAATATTTCGATGTTTGCGAAGCCACTCGCGTGTTTGACCGGGAGTCCGACAGGTTACGAAATGGCTCCATTACAGAGCGATACAGGGCCGCGGTGTTTTTATTGAAAAAGCCGTTCCAACTCGTCAATTTCCAAATCAAAATTTTAGTTTCCATACCTAGAGAGGATACCTGCCTTGAATAAAAAATAAGTCGAAAAGCATAAATGTTTCCTTTTAACGTTCGATATGGAAAAGAACCGTCATAAACTCCAGATATAAATTCTATGTGTACCTGTTTTCATGAAATCATTTAGCGTTCTTGCCTCGTATTCGGGAGGACGGAGGTTCGAATCCCCATCCAGGCATCCATGGTTTCCCAAAATCACTCCAAGTGAATGCCGGGGATGCTACCTTCAAAAGACCATGACCGAATTCCTTTCCCCGTCTCAAAAGGCCACGTTGTTAGAGAGACATTAAAAAAAAAAAAATCGACTGCCAAGGTGCAAAGTATCCCGGTTTCCGATATTTGGCGCTGCATGCAGGGCGACTGCCGCGTTCTTGCCTCGCATTCGGGAGGACGGAGGTTCGAATCCCCATCCAGGCATCCATGGTTTCCCAAAATCACTCCAGGTGAATGGTGGGATGCTTCCTTCAAAAGACCATGACCGAATTCATTCCCATTCCTTTCCCGTCTCTAAAGACCACGTTGTTAGAGAGACGTTAAAAAAAAAATCGACTGCCGATGTGCATAGTATCCCGTTTCTAGGGCGTCCAACACAGCGTTCGTATGATTGCAGAATTTTGTACAGAGTCTCAGGCTTGCAGCGAATTTCGTATGCATTTGTTCAGGTGTCCTGCTATCGATAAGGAATTCAGGTTGCGCCATATGCTCATTGCACTGCAAAACCGCCCCAGCGGGATACATAGAAATATTTCAGCATTCACTTCGGTTCAAGAAGAAATTATTACGAGATGAGAATAATTATTATATGTCAGTTTTCGTAGTACAAATCTAGGAAACATTTTTTATGGTAGCCCAATCACTCGTGTTTTCAAAACGAAGATCGAAAATTTTGTTTTCATTCTGGGTGAACAGATAAACTGCTTAAGTCTTTGTATTTAATTAAAAAATAGACCATGTGAAAGCGTAACTTTTACGTTTAAAACGTGATAATGAACCATGGAATGTCCTGACATAGCTCAAATTCACATCTATACAATGCAGTTCTGATATTCGAATTTGGCAGAGGGTGCTTTGCACAAAAAATAACTCTGTGTGAATAACAAGAGGAAATCAGTGATTGACTAGAAACAGAGAGATATACCCACCTTTAACTGTATTTTACAGCACAGCACGTATGTTCCAGGAACGAAATACGTCTGTTAATCTTACTAATTTCACCCCTGTCGAATCGAAGTACGCCAGTCCTATGTGATAAAAATCGAGTCACGCTAAGGCAGTGCTTTCGCAAAGTCTTCTGCTAATCAGTAGCCAGGTACCAAAATGTTCAATTAAGGTGGTTCTACTGCAGTTTTCAGGGAAATTCTCCCCTTTTCCAGGAAATTATTTTTCAATAAATCAGGGGGACGAAATACGTCTGTTAATCTTACTAATTTCACCCCTGTCGAATCGAAGTACGCCAGTCCTATGTGATAAAAATCGAGTCACGCTAAGGCAGTGCTTTCGCAAAGTCTTCTGCTAATCAGTAGCCAGGTACCAAAATGTTCAATTAAGGTGGTTCTACTGCAGTTTTCAGGGAAATTCTCCCCTTTTCCAGGAAATTATTTTTCAATAAATCAGGGGGACGAAATACGTCTGTTAATCTTACTAATTTCACCCCTGTCGAATCGAAGTACGCCAGTCCTATGTGATAAAAATCGAGTCACGCTAAGGCAGTGCTAAGCACTGAACATGCCTGAGACCATCGCCTGTGACCAAGGTGGAGATACTCCCTTATAGAAGAAATCCAGTGCCAGCTTCTACTGATATTCTATTCCTAATTCTTTCACCAAGATCCACCCCTAGCCTCATCACCAACATACCCACAGCACTTCCTCAAACCACCTTCTGTTTTCCAATGATTCCCAATCCAACCCCTGATCAGTTACAGACAGGGTTACCTTCTGTTCGTGCGTTAAAGTAAACCAAAAATTCAAAATTCGCAAAGTCTTCTGCTAATCAGTAGCCAGGTATCAAAATGTTCATTTAAGGTGGTTCTACTACAGTTTTCAGGGAAATTCTCCCCTTTTCCAGGAATTTATTTTTCAATAAATCAGGACCCAGGGAGTTCTCCATTCGGCTTAAAATGTTCCCATCTAACGCCAACCTTCGGATTCAGGACCAAGTCTGACATTTGTTTGTAATTGCATGCTTTGTTCAAGTAACCACGATAAAGTTACCATAATGCTCTTAGCTCACTGATAGTTTCTTGGTCATCAAACAGACATCATAACCCACATTTTCATAGAAGATCCCCACACATCGACAAGTATCCAAAACGTCACCATAGGTTCTATTACGCCTAAGATAGTGCTCACACCTGAACTGTCGTAAATTGTTAGGTCAAAGTGGGTGTTTAGATATTTTTTCCACTCAGGCCTCATCACCTAAAGTCTAGTGCGAGATTGTGGTCATGGTCAACTTAGGCTCCATACACCACTCAGAATTATTCCACCAATATCCATTCTAACAGCATTATACGCCACCTACAGCCCCTCAACACTCTTCCTATCTTCCAATGACATCCATACTACACCACACAAGCAATGGTCTGACTGTGGGTTTGTACCCAAGTCCTTCGCTTCTCTGGTACATCACCCCTCTCTGTTAAATGATTTTTATGTAGTGAGAATCAAAATTCACATGCCAACACAAACGGCAGTAAACTGTAAAGAGCACATCGAAATGGGAGATTGTCTAAGCCCTGAAACAATGGTTAGAAGCACACGTTGATAATTCTATAACCATATATTTTAGACTCAAATCCACAGAGGAATGACACACGCACACACTTGTACATGCATACAGCGAGATCGACAGAACTGACAGCAAGCATCACGGAAACGATGAAGTGGGGGCAGAATTGTCGTTACAACTGATTAACTGGACAGAACTATCGTTACAAAAATCATCAGACAGACGAGTTACTTACGCTTACATGCACAAAGAGAGACGCAGATACACATGTCCAAGTCTACACAACTACCGGTACCAATCATGGAAACAAAAAAGTGGTGTAGTACTCTCTTGCCTCATGACTGGCTGAAAAACAGAAGTCTCCTTACATATCATCAGCCTGGCGAGATAGAAGGTGTGCAAAAGATGGCATGTTTTCACCATAAACCTAAGTGTTTATACCATAAATAGTGTTCATCACGCCCCAGTTGATTACATTTACCATCAACACGTCTCTCCCACACCACAACCCTTTCTACCATTCAGTAAAAAAGTGACGCAGGTACCATGAGTTGCAATAGACACTTGACTATCAGATCTCACCCACAAATCCATACATCTCAATACACTAGCACAAACAAACATAAGTGGAGGGACAGCAAAATCATTCGTCCAGACAGACGTGTTTATAGAAGGTATTACCATATTTACACATACAGACACAGAGAGAGACGCACAAACACTCACATTTCCATGCCTTCAGCGAGCTAGACACAACAACCAGCCCCAATCATGGCGACGAAAAAGTGGGGTAGAACCCCCATGGCTCATAACTGACCAAAAAATCATCAGTAACATATGTTCCAAGGCACCATACTCTTCACATCAACATCATCTCATTTATTTCACACTACAGACCTCACTACCATCCAGTATCATGTGTGCTAGGTACAAAACTGTTCGCACCAACACGTCTATCCCACACCTAAGCTTTTTCTGCCATTCAGTAACATGTGCTCCCCATGTACCACGAGTAGCAGTAGACACTTGGTCATCAGACAGATATCATAACTCCCATATTCATACTAGGTCTCACCCACAAATCCATACGTCACCTCACACAAGCATAAGTGCAGGAACAGCACATCATACATCCAGAAAAACGAGATAAAGGAAGGTATCACCACATTTACGCAAAAAAACACACAGAGATAGAGATGCATACACACGTACATTTCCATGCCTACAGCGATCTCGACTCAACAACTAGCCCAATCATGGCAACGAAAAAGTGGAACAGAACACCCATGACTGGCCAAAAATCATAGAAAGACACACACACACACACTCACATGTCAATGCATTCACACAGTTCCATTCATCACCACACATAACTGGAGGAAAGAGACTGAACATGCTAGATCCAAACTGAAGAGTTACAGGATGTGTGAAGTTTGAAATCACAGCCACATCTCGCCCACACCGCAACCCTTTCTGTCATTTAGTAATATGTGCCCCCATGTACCACGAGTAGCAGTAGACACTTGGTCATCAGACAGATATCATAACTCCCATATTCATACTAGGTCTCACCCACAAATCCATATGTCACCTCACACAAGCATAAGTGCAGGAACAGCACATCATACATCCAGAAAAACGAGATAAAGGAAGGTATCACCACATTTACGCAAAAAACACACAGAGATAGAGATGCATACACACGTACATTTCCATGCCTACAGCGATCTCGACTCAACAACTAGCCCAATCATGGCAACGAAAAAGTGGAACAGAACACCCATGACTGGCCAAAAATCATAGAAAGACACACACACACACTCACATGTCAATGCATTCACACAGTTCCATTCATCACCACACATAACTGGAGGAAAGAGACTGAACATGCTAGATCCAAACTGAAGAGTTACAGGATGTGTGAAGTTTGAAATCACAGCCACATCTCGCCCACACCGCAACCCTTTCTGTCATTTAGTAATATGTGCCCCCATGTACCACGAGTAGCAGTAGACACTTGGTCATCAGACAGATATCATAACTCCCATATTCATACTAGGTCTCACCCACAAATCCATATGTCACCTCACACAAGCATAAGTGCAGGAACAGCACATCATACATCCAGACAAACGAGATAAAGGAAGGTATCACCACATTTACGCAAAAAAAAACACACAGAGATAGAGACGCATACACACGTACATTTCCATGCCTACAGCGATCTCGACTCAACAACTAGCCCAATCGTGGCAACGAAAAAGTGAAACAGAACACCCATGACTGGCCAAAAATCATAGAAAGACACACATACACACACACACTCACATGTCAAAGCATTCACGCAGTTCCATTCATCACCATACATAACTGGAGGAAAGAGACTGAACATGCTAGATCCAAACTGAAGAGTTACAGGATGTGTGAAGTTTGAAATCACAGTCACATCTCTCCCACACCGCAACCCTTTCGGTCATTTAATAACATGTGACCCAGGTACCATGAGTTACAATAGACACTTGTCTATCAGACGGGTATCATAACCTCCATATTCATACTAGGTCTCACCCACAAACCCATACGTCTCCACACAAGCACAAACATATGGGAGGAACAGCAATTCATACGTCCAGATAAATGAGTTTAAGGAAGGTATCACCATACTTACGCATACAGACACAGAGAAAGACGCACACAGACACATATATCCATGCCTACAGCGAGCTCAACACAACAACCAGCCCAATCATGGCAAAGAAAAAGTGGGACAGAACCCCCATGGCTCAAGACTGACAAAAAAAAATCATCATTAACATGTGTTCCAAGTAACAAACTCCTCACATCAAAATCATATCATTTAACTCACACTACAGACCTCTCTGCCATTCAGTATCGTTGGTAATATGTACAAAGCTAATTTCATAAGTTACCACATACATACAAGTAATTGCAGGAAAGGGTCCCGACACACGACATCCACACTGAGGTGTTACATGATAGGCAGATGATAGCATGTCTTTACAATACATCTCAGTGCTCACCACACATACTTGATTTTTAATGTGCCATCAGTATAGCTGGTGGCTGGAACTAAGCTCTTGGCAATGTTTGGCCAAAAGTCATTTGTTAATAGCAGCTCATCAAAGACAAATTTTGGGTGAACCTGCCCAGGCGGGCGCGGCGGGAGGTGGGCCACCCTTCCCCACTGCGGACAGAAATACCGTAATACGCCGGTCTAGAAGCGCGGACCGCGATGGTTTACCGGAGTTTTCCGACCGGGACCTACTACCGGTAACTGCATTTTTAGGCCCGCACTGAAGTCCGGAACTTCATTGCGCTCGAGGCGGTAATATGCGCCGGTATACCGACCGACTAGAACACGATGTACGCGTTCCTGCAATTACTTGTATGTATGTGGTAACTTATGAAATTAGCTTTGTACATATTACCAACGATACTGAATCGCAGAGAGGTCTGTAGTGTGAGTTAAATGATATGATTTTGATGTGAGGAGTTTGTTACTTGGAACACATGTTAATGATGATTTTTTTTTGTCAGTCTTGAGCCATGGGGGTTCTGTCCCACTTTTTCTTTGCCATGATTGGGCTGGTTGTTGTGTTGAGCTCGCTGTAGGCATGGATATATGTGTCTGTGTGCGTCTTTCTCTGTGTCTGTATGCGTAAGTATGGTGATACCTTCCTTAAACTCATTTATCTGGACGTATGAATTGCTGTTCCTCCCATATGTTTGTGCTTGTGTGGAGACGTATGGGTTTGTGGGTGAGACCTAGTATGAATATGGAGGTTATGATACCCGTCTGATAGACAAGTGTCTATTGTAACTCATGGTACCTGGGTCACATGTTATTAAATGACCGAAAGGGTTGCGGTGTGGGAGAGATGTGACTGTGATTTCAAACTTCACACATCCTGTAACTCTTCAGTTTGGATCTAGCATGTTCAGTCTCTTTCCTCCAGTTATGTATGGTGATGAATGGAACTGCGTGAATGCTTTGACATGTGAGTGTGTGTGTGTATGTGTGTCTTTCTATGATTTTTGGCCAGTCATGGGTGTTCTGTTTCACTTTTTCGTTGCCACGATTGGGCTAGTTGTTGAGTCGAGATCGCTGTAGGCATGGAAATGTACGTGTGTATGCGTCTCTATCTCTGTGTGTTTTTTTTGCGTAAATGTGGTGATACCTTCCTTTATCTCGTTTGTCTGGATGTATGATGTGCTGTTCCTGCACTTATGCTTGTGTGAGGTGACATATGGATTTGTGGGTGAGACCTAGTATGAATATGGGAGTTATGATATCTGTCTGATGACCAAGTGTCTACTGCTACTCGTGGTACATGGGGGCACATATTACTAAATGACAGAAAGGGTTGCGGTGTGGGCGAGATGTGGCTGTGATTTCAAACTTCACACATCCTGTAACTCTTCAGTTTGGATCTAGCATGTTCAGTCTCTTTCCTCCAGTTATGTGTGGTGATGAATGGAACTGTGTGAATGCATTGACATGTGAGTGTGTGTGTGTGTCTTTCTATGATTTTTGGCCAGTCATGGGTGTTCTGTTCCACTTTTTCGTTGCCATGATTGGGCTAGTTGTTGAGTCGAGATCGCTGTAGGCATGGAAATGTACGTGTGTATGCATCTCTATCTCTGTGTGTTTTTTGCGTAAATGTGGTGATACCTTCCTTTATCTCGTTTTTCTGGATGTATGATGTGCTGTTCCTGCACTTATGCTTGTGTGAGGTGACGTATGGATTTGTGGGTGAGACCTAGTATGAATATGGGAGTTATGGTATCTGTCTGATGACCAAGTGTCTACTGCTACTCGTGGTACATGGGGAGCACATGTTACTGAATGGCAGAAAAAGCTTAGGTGTGGGATAGACGTGTTGGTGCGAACAGTTTTGTACCTAGCACACATGATACTGGATGGTAGTGAGGTCTGTAGTGTGAAATAAATGAGATGATGTTGATGTGAAGAGTATGGTGCCTGGAACATATGTTACTGATGATTTTTTGGTCAGTTATGAGCCATGGGGGTTCTACCCCACTTTTTCGTCGCCATGATTGGGGCTGGTTGTTGTGTCTAGCTCGCTGAAGGCATGGAAATGTGAGTGTTTGTGCGTCTCTCTCTGTGTCTGTATGTGTAAATATGGTAATACCTTCTATAAACACGTCTGTCTGGACGAATGATTTTGCTGTCCCCTCCACTTATGTTTGTTTGTGCTAGTGTATTGAGATGTATGGATTTGTGGGTGAGATCTGATAGTCAAGTGTCTATTGCAACTCATGGTACCTGCGTCACTTTTTTACTGAATGGTAGAAAGGGTTGTGGTGTGGGAGAGACGTGTTGATGGTAAATATAATCAACTGGGGCGTGATGAACACTATTTATGGTATAAACACTTAGGTTTATGGTGAAAACATGCCATCTTTTGCACACCTTCTATCTCGCCAGGCTGATGATATGTAAGGAGACTTCTGTTTTTCAGCCAGTCATGAGGCAAGAGAGTACTACACCACTTTTTTGTTTCCATGATTGGTACCGGTAGTTGTGTAGACTTGGACATGTGTATCTGCGTCTCTCTTTGTGCATGTAAGCGTAAGTAACTCGTCTGTCTGATGATTTTTGTAACGATAGTTCTGTCCAGTTAATCAGTTGTAACGACAATTCTGCCCCCACTTCATCGTTTCCGTGATGCTTGCTGTCAGTTCTGTCGATCTCGCTGTATGCATGTACAAGTGTGTGCGTGTGTCATTCCTCTGTGGATTTGAGTCTAAAATATATGGTTATAGAATTATCAACGTGTGCTTCTAACCATTGTTTCAGGGCTTAGACAATCTCCCATTTCGATGTGCTCTTTACAGTTTACTGCCGTTTGTGTTGGCATGTGAATTTTGATTCTCACTACATAAAAATCATTTAACAGAGAGGGGTGATGTACCAGAGAAGCGAAGGACTTGGGTACAAACCCACAGTCAGACCATTGCTTGTGTGGTGTAGTATGGATGTCATTGGAAGATAGGAAGAGTGTTGAGGGGCTGTAGGTGGCGTATAATGCTGTTAGAATGGATATTGGTGGAATAATTCTGAGTGGTGTATGGAGCCTAAGTTGACCATGACCACAATCTCGCACTAGACTTTAGGTGATGAGGCCTGAGTGGAAAAAATATCTAAACGCCCACTTTGACCTAACAATTTACGACAGTTCAGGTGTGAGCACTATCTTAGGCGTAATAGAACCTATGGTGACGTTTTGGATACTTGTCGATGTGTGGGGATCTTCTATGAAAATGTGGGTTATGATGTCTGTTTGATGACCAAGAAACTATCAGTGAGCTAAGAGCATTATGGTAACTTTATCGTGGTTACTTGAACAAAGCATGCAATTACAAACAAATGTCAGACTTGGTCCTGAATCCGAAGGTTGGCGTTAGATGGGAACATTTTAAGCCGAATGGAGAACTCCCCTGGGTCCTGATTTATTGAAAAATAAATTCCTGGAAAAGGGGAGAATTTCCCTGAAAACTGTAGTAGAACCACCTTAAATTAACATTTTGATACCTGGCTACTGATTAGCAGAAGACTTTGCGAATTTGAATTTTTGGTTTACTATAACGCACGAACAGAAGGTAACCCTGTCTGTAACTGATCAGGGGTTGGATTGGGAATCATTGGAAAACAGAAGGTGGTTTGAGGAAGTGCTGTGGGTATGTTGGTGATGAGGCTAGGGGTGGATCTTGGTGAAAGAATTAGGAATAGAATATCAGTAGAAGCTGGCACTGGATTTCTTCTATAAGGGAGTATCTCCACCTTGGTCACAGGCGATGGTCTCAGGCATGTTCAGTGCTTAGCACTGCCTTAGCGTGACTCGATTTTTATCACATAGGACTGGCGTACTTCGATTCGACAGGGGTGAAATTAGTAAGATTAACAGACGTATTTCGTCCCCCTGATTTATTGAAAAATAATTTCCTGGAAAAGGGGAGAATTTCCCTGAAAACTGCAGTAGAACCACCTTAAATGAACATTTTGGTACCTGGCTACTGATTAGCAGAAGACTTTGCGAAAGCACTGCCTTAGCGTGACTCGATTTTTATCACATAGGACTGGCGTACTTCGATTCGACAGGGGTGAAATTAGTAAGATTAACAGACGTATTTCGTTCCTGGAACATACGTGCTGTGCTGTAAAATACAGTTAAAGGTGGGTATATCTCTCTGTTTCTAGTCAATCACTGATTTCCTCTTGTTATTCACACAGAGTTATTTTTTGTGCAAAGCACCCTCTGCCAAATTCGAATATCAGAACTGCATTGTATAGATGTGAATTTGAGCTATGTCAGGACATTCCATGGTTCATTATCACGTTTTAAACGTAAAAGTTACGCTTTTCACATGGTCTATTTTTAATTAAATACAAAGACTCTAAGCAGTTTATCTGTTCACCCAGAATGAAAACAAAATTTTCGATCTTCGTTTTGAAAACACGAGTGATTGGGCTACCATAAAAAATGTTTCCTAGATTTGTACTACGAAAACTGACATATAATAATTATTCTCATCTCGTAATAATTTCTTCTTGAACCGAAGTGAATGCTGAAATATTTCTATGTATCCCGCTGGGGCGGTTTTGCAGTGCAATGAGCATATGGCGCAACCTGAATTCCTTATCGATAGCAGGACACCTGAACAAATGCATACGAAATTCGCTGCAAGCCTGAGACTCTGTACAAAATTCTGCAATCATACGAACGCTGTGTTGGACGCCCTAGAAACGGGATACTATGCACATCGGCAGTCGATTTTTTTTTAACGTCTCTCTAACAACGTGGTCTTTAGAGACGGGAAAGGAATGGGAATGAATTCGGTCATGGTCTTTTGAAGGAAGCATCCCACCATTCACCTGGAGTGATTTTGGGAAACCATGGATGCCTGGATGGGGATTCGAACCTCCGTCCTCCCGAATGCGAGGCAAGAACGCGGCAGTCGCCCTGCATGCAGCGCCAAATATCGGAAACCGGGATACTTTGCACCTTGGCAGTCGATTTTTTTTTTTAATGTCTCTCTAACAACGTGGCCTTTTGAGACGGGGAAAGGAATTCGGTCATGGCCTTTTGAAGGTAGCATCCCCGGCATTCACTTGGAGTGATTTTGGGAAACCATGGATGCCTGGATGGGGATTCGAACCTCCGTCCTCCCGAATACGAGGCAAGAACGCTAAATGATTTCATGAAAACAGGTACACATAGAATTTATATCTGGAGTTTATGACGGTTTTTTTTCCATATCGAACGTTAAAAGGAAACATTTATGCTTTTCGACTTATTTTTTATTCAAGGCAGGTATCCTCTCTAGGTATGGAAACTAAAATTTTGATTTGGAAATTGACGAGTTGGAACGGCTTTTTCAATAAAAACACCGCGGCCCTGTATCGCTCTGTAATGGAGCCATTTCGTAACCTGTCGGACTCCCGGTCAAACACGCGAGTGGCTTCGCAAACATCGAAATATTTCACGCATATTGCTACACCCGCTCCATCTAGCGACAAATGTCTTCTGCCGTGTGCTGACCTCTAGCGACAGTTATGCAAGTTATCGCACATGTCGCAACAGGGTCTCGGCGGCCGAGCAAGTACGTACATGTCAACACCTGTGCAAATACGCCTTAGGGTAGGGTTTTCCCCCGCAAGACAAGGATAGAAGATTTCGTGGCGAAGTGGAATATCTCTGGCCGGCGCATGCGCAGATGAAGTTTCTCGTTGCATCGGCTGTTCGGTGGAGACACCTGGTGGCAGGATGTGTGTATATGCTACATTGCAACATTTGTGGAATATCTACATCATATAGGACACAATCGTAAATAATATCGCTGATTTCAGAGTAACATTGTTGGATATAAGTGAAATAACAGCTAGAATAAAGACTAAATAACAGTTATATATGTTTAATTTGAAATAAAGAACTAACGGCGGCCATCTTGACCGGCCAAAGAACTAACGGGCCCCGCCATCTTGGCCGGCCAAACGGGGGGCGGCCATCTTGTGACGTCACGCGGATGAGTGGAGTCTCTTCCGGGGCCGGCTTAAGATCTTTTGTCCCAGGTCCATCCTTGTCCTCCTACTCAAGTCATTTATCTCCCTGGATATTTATCTGAAATCGTTTAGTGAAGTATCATTTTAAAGATTAAGATTTCCGCTTTAGTGACGTCATATATTAAGACAGAAATTTTTCGGAATTCGACCTTTAAAGGGCAGAAGGATCAATATTTTTGCAATTCGTTATTGTGTCACGAGCGATTTATCTCCCTTAATATCTAACCGATATAGATAAATGAGGCATCATTTTAAAGACTAAGGTCTCCGCCGTGGTAACACTATATTTTAAGAAACGAATTTTTCGTAATTCGACCCTTAAAGGGCAAAAAATGATAATTTTTCTAAAGTGCGTTTTTTGTATCTCCCTGGATATCTAACCAAAATCGATAAATGAAGTAGGATTATAAGGAGTAATATCTCAGCTTTGTGAAATCATATTTTAAGAAAGAATGTATTTGGAATTCAGCCCTTAAAGGTAAAAAGTATAAATTTTTCTAAAATGCATTTTTGTGTCACGAGCGATTTATCTCCCTTAATATCTAACCGATATAGATAAATGAGGTATCATATTAAAGAATAAGGTCTCTGCCATGGTAACATTATATTTTAAGAAAGGAGTTTTTCGTAATTCGACCCTTAAAGGGCAAAAATGTTAATTTTTCTAAAGTGCGTTTTTTGTATCTCGAGCCATTTATCTCCCTGGATTTCTAACAAAAATCTATAGATGAAGTAGGATTATAAGGAGTAATGTCTCAGCTTTGTGAAATCATATTTTAAGAAATAATTGGTTTTGAATTCAACCATTAAAGGGAAAAAGTATAAATTTTCTATAACGCATTTTTGTGTCACGAGCGATTTATCTCCCTTATTATCTAACCGATATAGACAAATGAGGTATCATATTAAATAATAAGGTCTCCGTCATGGTAACATTATATTTTAAGAAAGGAGTTTTTCGTAATTCGACCCTTAAAGGACAAAAATGTTAATTTTTCTAAAATTCATTTTTTGTGTCTTAAGTAATTTATCTCATTGGATATCTAACCAAAATCGATAAATCAAGTAAGATTATGAGGAGTAATGTCTCAGATTTGGTGACATCATATTTTAAGAAAGAATGTTTTTGGAATTCAACCCTTAAATGGAAAAAGTATAAATGCTTCTATAACGCATTTTTTGTGTCACATGCCATTTATCTCACTTGATATCCAACCGATATAGATAAATGAGGTATCATACTAAAGATTAAGTTCTCCGCCGTGGTAACATTATAATTTAAGATAGGAATTTTTCGTAATTCGACCCTTAAAGGGCAAAAATGTCAATTTTTCTAAAATGTGTTTTTTATGTCTCTAGCCATTTATCTCCCTGGATATACAACCAAAATCGATAAATGAAGTAGGAGTATGAAGAGTAATGACTCAGCTTTGGTGACATCATATTCAACCTCACTTTTCATCGAATTTTTTTTCGCTAAATTTTCGCATGGGCCGCTTAGTTCATTTCTTATTACGTTTAAGATTTTTACCACGTTTGATTCACTTATTATGTTTATTTTAGTGTACAAAACTGAGAACTAAATAATCGACGTGAAAAAATAAAACAGAATCTAAGCATGATCGTAGTGTGATCTTTTGTCAGGTTTATTGAATTCTCGTATCGAATACAGAGTGATCTGCGCGCTTATTTATCCTTCTAGAAATAGTTATAATTTCATTATCCGTTCCTCAGTACATACAAGTCGCATACATTCGCAGATTTTAATGTGGAACATAAGCTCTTAATATTTGAAAGTACCATCTTAATTGCTGAAGAATTTTTTGCGTGTGCCATTTCAAAACATGAGGCACACGCAGGATTCTCACAGATATATAATAGTATACATAGATTTTATTAATTACTCAGTTAGTTAGAAATATACCTTGTTTTATTTTTCAGGTACTTGTACAACTTAAGCAGATATTGCAGACGAACTCAGTTGCCTTAAAAAAAAAGTTCTACTGACGCAATAAATAATACAATGAGTGTTCTGAGATAAAAAATGGAACAAATGTTTTGAAGAGTCAAAAGAATTTGCCGAGAAATTTGCGATGGAAATTTAATGCCCCAGAACAGTGCCGATATAAATGCATAGAGCCAATAACCTACCTGTTCAATCAGTTGAAGAGTATTTCGGTAGGGCTGTATACATCATACTTCTAGATTCTACATTAAATGATCCATAAGACCATTTGTCTACTGAAATACTTTATTTCAACTAGTCGTTTTTGTTCCGAAAGTCAATTATACTAATGAAGACGTTGAAACAATTAAGCAACTCGCATTCGATTATAAACAGGTAATAGACGACACAGCATTATCAGTCACTATAAGCGAATATTGGCTGTGGATTGTAAAATGGCAACGGAATCAGAACATTCCGCAAGTCGATTTCAAATCTAATATAAAAATGTCATGCTAAAATATATCCCATCGTAAACACATTGTAACGATGCAATCGAACCGACGCGATTCGAGAGTAGTGTCTGCGAGAGATTATCTTTGGACGGTTAGAGCAAGATGGCAGGGAAGTATAGTTCGCGGCGGGAACGCGGAAAGCGAATGTTGAAAGTGGACGACGGTTAAGAACGATGCTGTGAGAACGAATATTATAAAAAGTGCTTATAACTATTCCATTAACTTGTACGGTGATTTGAAGAAGCATTTGGAGTGTCGGTGTATGAGGACAAGAACAGTGTTCCGGATAAACTATTGTGATAGCGGTACCACATGCTACTTGTACCTACTCGGTTCGAATCCTGCACGCTTTGGTGAAGAAGTTTCGATAGCACGAGTCTTTGTAACTGGTGGTTACTTCGGCGACGTATTTCTTCTGCTTATTCAGACAATAAATGTGTGTTCTGAATGTAAACTTTTATGTGATTTATGTGTTGGCAATTCCCGCTAACTGCTACTGCTGACTGTTTACGTGATTGATTTTGTGAGTGACTATGAATTATTAGTATTAGTTGTGGAATCCCCACTGGCGACCTGACGGTATCAAACCGGTAATCTTACGAACATTTAATTAAGACTGAAATACACGTCGTGTCGAGTAGTACCACCAGGACATAATTTATCACTAATCAACGAACTTCTTACATGGCTTTCCCGTGACAGGACGGCATAAGTGAAAACGGAGGTAGTAAATGACATTAGTCAACACCGAAGTGGATTTTATGCTGTAAAAAACCGAGTAGGAAAATGTGAGTAGTTTGAACAACAATCGGCGATAATGGACTTATTTCGACGAGACGCGAGCACAACAGTGTAGTAACGACGGAACCCGAGCATACACGACGATAGCCGAGCGGCGCAGTACTTCGACAGACGCTGAACGAGCAACTACGACAACACGGCGGCGCGGTACGTCTTAGCGCGGCGGTAGTGGAACGTCGCAGACAACACGGCAGCGCGGCACGCAGCGGTCGGCAGAATAGCAAACGGCAGCTGTGAAAGTCGACGAAAGGGAAGTGCAAATTTCAATTTGTTATGTAAGGTTCACAAACTGACAGGAGTAGTTTTTCGTTTTCAAACAGAATTTGTTAATTTCATGTGAACCGGTAGAAATAAATTTCTTTCGACCTTTAGTCAATTTTTAAATGGTTAAATGAGTGGGAAAATCCCCAAGCAATTTGTTTAAAATAGAAACTTGTCAGTTTGAGCCAGTAGTTAGTTTTCGTGTTAACGGGAATTTTTTTATAATTTTCCTGTGGACTCATTGGAGTAATTTTTTTGTTCCTTTCGACTTCTATTAAATTTCATGGAACCACATGAGTGGAAAATTTAATTTTAATGAGACTGGCATCAACTAATTATTTTGGTAATGCTTTGATTATAAAGTGTCAACTAGTTCCGAGTGGTTTTTTAATTTTGAGTAAAGTAATTTCTGGAACTTTGATGCTAAAGCTAAGAGGGGAGTATTAGTGACGGAAGTATTTTGTGGTCCTAGTTTCTTTCAAGAGTAACTTGGTAAATTGTAGTTAATGTTGAGTTGTGCCATGGCGTCTGAGAGTGATGTGAGTGATGGGGGGCTGGTGGTACCAAACCGCGAGCCTTTGGATGACACTTGTGATGGGCACACCGATCAGTTGACATCCGCTTCTGTGGAACCAGAGGTGTCACTGGCCACTATGTTTGAATACTTCAAGTCCGCGATAGCCAAGTTGGAATCAAGTAATAATTCTTTGCAATCAAAGATTAATTCTTTAAAGTCAGATAATAATTCTTTGCATTCAAAGATGGAATCAAATAATAATTCTTTGCATTCAAAGATGGATTCAAATACTAATGACCTGCGGTCGGGTTTTCAAGGGGAGCTGCATAGTTTGCGGACTGATTTGGGAGCTATGATGGATTCATATAATAATTCTTTGCAATCAATGGTGGATTCATATAATAATTCTTTGCAATCAAGTTTTAAAATGACGTCAGATAATCTCAATTTTGTAACTGAATTGCATCCAGATAAGCTTGAGTCTCAGAATAACTTGAAATTAGGTAACCTTGATCTTCAGAATGATTTACAATCCTCTGTTGATTCACAGATGGAACCTCTAATATCAGTAACAGATAAGAACATTGTTTTGGCCCAGGAAACAATTCCTGTTTCGCATGATATTTTGCCTGTTAATTCACATCCTGGTGCTCGAGTTAAGCCCGATAGTGTTCAATTAATTTCAGAAGATCATTGCCCTGACACAGGTGTTCATGTAGGTAATATTAATACAATTTCTATTGCGAAGAGCAAACTGCCTATGGCCAAGGCTATCTTTAAACATCCTAAACTCACTTTTGTCACTAAGTTGGCAAACCACATACATAATTTGATGTTTCCTTGCGGGACAGACCTCATTTTCTCTTCACAACACATTACTAAAGCAGTGGAAAATGAAATAACCATTAGTGGCAAGCGATTTGTACATGTTGAACAGTTCTTTAGTGCTAACACAGATGGTCATACTACAATGTTTTCAAATATTTTAATGAAAGATTTTATTCCCCAACATCCACTTGAGCCTTTTGGAAGGTGTAATGTCACAATGAAAAAAAGGAAACGTAGAAGAAAAGGAAGGTTAGGAGGGAAGAACCGGGAGTGTATGTTAAGAAAAAAGAAATAATCTCTTTCTGGTCAAAAGGTAAATTGGACTTGTTTCACGAGGGTCTCAACAGACTGAAATTCAAATACAACCATTCGTATTTTAGCATTAGGGACTTATATTATTATGCACTACATTTTTAGTTTTTTCCATGTAAATAATTTATGTTATGAGGGAAAAAAAATTGATTTTCATAGGTTTTAAGTTTGGAGCACACTTTCCATATAAGTGTTTAGTACAAACCCTGATTTCTTTCTTAAAAGTCTTGTATCTTATAAGCTTGCTTAGTTTAGTATTTCTCGCTAGGTGTTTTCCTTTGGTTGAGATAGATCACGAGGATATTTGGTATAGGTTAAGCAATAAGTGTTTTGAGTTACATTATGAAGGGATGTCTAGAATAAGTGTCACTAGATCAGATAGGTGTAGGGATTTTGTGTGGGGTAGTATCGGTTGTAAATGTTTTGATGGTGCGTTCTCAGAGATTCATGGACGAATAGTTGGTTACGAGTGCGGAGACACAAGGTGGTGGGGGGAGTCAAACAATAGAGTAAAAGGGCTCGCCTCTTGGTGCCACCATGCTTCCCGCATTTGCACATTTTCGGATTAGTGTTGGCTATATGGCATGACTTAGTTGGTGTCATTTAACTTACTTCTTTCTCAAAATAAAGAAGGGTTCACAAAAGGGTAATGTAAGCATGGGGAGGATTTTCCTACTGATTTGACTGGCTTCGAGTGGAAGAATGATTTCAGTACTGTTAGTTTGTGAATCATAGGAGTGTGGCCCCGAGGCAGGGAATTGTAATCAATGTATCCTGTGGTTTGTGAGAAAGAAAGGGACTGCACGGTGTTTACGGAGGAAACTGAATGACTATAATTTTCAAGTTTGTTTTCATTTGTGTTTATTGTCATATATTCATATTGTGTATACTCAAGGAGACTGGTGTGTTTTGGTGAGGTTTAACTTTTGTATTTGATGTTTTCTTCAATGTTGTATTTGTCTGATGTTTTGTTCTAATGATGTACCCATTTTGTAAATGAATTAGTCGAGTACCACCAGATTTTGTTAGGGTTTGGGAAAAAAAATTCTCAAATGTCAGTAAGGTTGGGTCCGGCGAAAGGATACGCGTTTGTCAACCGTATCTTACGCCTTAAAGCCAACGAGGGGGGTGTAACGATGCAATCGAACCGACGCGATTCGAGAGTAGCGTCTGCGAGAGATTATCTTTGGACAGTGAGAGCAAGATGGCAGGAATATAGTTCGCGGCGGGAACGCGGAAAGCGAATGTCTAAAGTGGTCGACGGTTAAGAACGATGCTGTGAGAACGAATATTATAAAAAGTGCTTATAACTATTCCATTAACTTGTACGGTGATTTGAAGAAGCATTTGGAGTGTCGGTGTATGATGGACAAGAACAGTGTTCCGGATAAACTATTGTGATAGCGGTACCACATGCTACTTGTACCTACTCGGTTCGAATCCTGCACGCTTTGGTGAAGAAGTTTCGATAGCACGAGTCTTTGTAACTGGTGGTTACTTCGGCGACGTATTTCTTCTGCTTATTCAGACAATAAATGTGTGTTCTGAATGTAAACTTTTATGTGATTTATGTGTTGGCAATTCCCGCTAACTGCTACTGCTGACTGTTTACGTGATTGATTTTGTGAGTGACTATGAATTATTAGTATTAGTTGTGGAATCCCCACTGGCGACCTGACGGTATCAAACCGGTAATCTTACGAACATTTAATTAAGACTGAAATACACGTCGTGTCGAGTAGTACCACCAGGACATAAATTTATCACTAATCAACGAACATGTCTTACAACATATTTGTGTAATCTTGCCACACTACCAGATAGTGTCCCATTGGCAGAGAGATCTTTTTCTGCTCTCAAGAGGCTCAAAACTTGACTTCGAGCATCACTGGCAGAAGACCACCTAACTGGACCGGTACTTCTGCACGTTCACAAAACCATACTCGTTCAAGTGGAGGAAGTCATAACAAGATTCGCGAGAGTTCAGAAGAGAATAATTGATTTTGTTATTTGGTTAAAACTATTTTGATATAATACAATTAAATAAATTTATCTTTTATTTATAAATAGGTACTATTATAATTTTGAAGCATGTCCTAGTTTGACCTCGACTACGTGACCTCCCCCTGACCCAAAGGCTGGATCCGCCCTTGGCCCCGCCACGATCCCCTTCAAAATTTGTCCTTACTTAACGATCAATTTTCCTGCTAAAATAAGTAATCTACAAATTTAGAATGTTAACAAGCAGCGTTCACAATAGACGTTTCCGAATCGTGGAGTTCCACGAGAAGTCCTTCATTAGATTCAGTTTTGAGAAAGTCGTATCTGATGTAATCACAATACGCTCTGAACCTGTTTCAGCAATTTATGTAATTTCGTTCGAATAAACTCATTCACATTTTGACGTTTCATACAAAAAGTTATTGAATTAAAACGTGTATGCCTGCTCACGTGTCCCCAGCTCCAAAAACCAAAATGTGCTAGCAAAGAAAGCCAAGAAAAGAAATGTTGTATACAAAAAGTGCATTATAAATACAATAGCTATAAAATTGAATACAAAAACAATTTCATTTGACACAATGGGCAGCAGGGCTTAGCCAGAAATGAAGGGAGATCCATATGAGATGCACTGATAAAACACCAAAGACTCGGCGAAGTTTTCCCGTTCGTCTAATTCTCAATAAACTGCTGGCCCGTTTGTATGCAGTATATATATGTGTACACAAAGTCACGAAAATTATCAACAGTGTAGACAAAAGTACATCTAGAAAAGAAGTAGGGGCCCCAAAATCAAACTTCGCAAGGGGCCCAGAAATTCCTTAAGCCGACCCTAGCCACAACCACAGTAGGCCTATACTACAACCTTATGTTACTAGGGACATAAGTTTTCACGTCGAGCCGGAAACTTGTTACTTTTCGGTATAGGTGCACTGAAATATTATTTTACAGTAGGGGGCCTACACCCATTCTTTACAGGATTGGGCCGCTGATGTGCGAACATTGGTTTCGGTTTTCACAAACATTTCAGTACTTTCGTCGCTAAACCGTTTCTCAAATAGGTTACTTTCTTGTCATATGGTTGATTACTTTATTTAATTTTTTTGCTTGTGGAGCAGTCCCCTTTGTGATGCGTCCGCTAGGCTACAGCCTAGGAAGCCTATGCTTAAATGTGGCCTTGTCTAGGACTCAGAAACAACTTTTTAAACTCTTTGTGTGGAGGACAGGACTTTATGGTAGCGAAGCATGGACTTTAGGAATACCAGAAAGAAGGAAAATTGAAGCATTTAAAATGTGGTGCTACAGAAGAATGTTGAAAATTAGCGGACGAATAAACAAAGAAATGAACGAGTTTTGGAAATGATGGGCAAGGAAAGGTTTGTGTAAGAAGCTTACAGAAAGAAGAGACAGGCTGGTAGGTCATATTTTGAGACATGCAGCATTGGTTAATTTAGTAGTGGATAGAACAGTCGAAGGTAAGAACTGCATAGGAAGAAAGAGTTTAGATTATATGAAGTAGATAATTGAGGACGTGGGTTGTAAGGGGTATGTAGAGATGAAGAGGTTAGTATAGGATAGGAAGGGATGGAGGATTGCATCAAACCAGTCGAAAGACTTAGGACAGCAAAAAAAAAAAAAAAAAAAAAAAAAAAAAAAAAATCTGTAGGAGATGGAGATGGGTTGGGAATTATTGGAAGACGGGTGTAAATACTGTTTTGTTTGTTCAGAGCTTATAATAGAAATAATGCATGGATAGATATTGGTAGAAGGAATGTGTTAGCTCTTCCAAGTTGCTGGTAGCCCCCCCTCCCTGAGCTGCGCTTGGGGACACCCTGGGCAGCACATGAGCCCCCCTTCGGCTGCGCTCAGGGGCCCCCTGATCGTGGCGGCCCCTGAGCACTGCACCGCACAGCCCTATAGTAGCTACGCCTTCTGAACGATTACGAGTTGTACATGCAAGGAAAGAGATGACAGTAATCATCAGCTGGCACTTGAATTCATAGGAGAGGGAGGGGGTAAATTATTATCATTATTATTATTAATTTTTTTGTTGGTATGGGAGTGAGGGGCTGGGATAAATTACGAAGAGCAACAATGGACAGTTTACCAAAAACAAGAACGGAGTTTAAAGATGAAATTCGTTAAGAGAAGGCATATATGGGGGAAAACATCAAGGCATAGGAAGGAGGGGTTGAAGGGATATTGCCAATGCTACGTGTCAGCTCCATGGCGTTGAAAGTAAGTTAAACTAAATATCAGTAAAACAATTATTTTGTGATAAGTTATATGATACTTGTGGACTGTTTATTTTCACGCTTCACACATTAATACAAAACGCAGTATCAAACATATTTGTTATTTTTAACTTCCTTGAAGCTTATGCCCCTTTGGAAATGTGCTTATACATTTATGGTTTTTGACTAGTCCAGATTATTATAGCTTTTTTATTTTTATTTATTTATTTATTTCAAAATGCTGTATTGTACCTGACACATTAGATCTTTAACCCAGTATATTCTGGCCACCGCGCCATTATGGTTAAGCCTCCGTCACATTGGGCAATTTTTGTCGCTGCCACTAGCCTGTCACACGCAGTTGATGGTTTGGGCGATCAGGTTGAGGCTAGCGGAGTAGTGTATCTACCTTATTCGTTGGTTATGATGTACAAATCGCGTTGTATAGTTCTGAGACGATTTGTTCATTCGGCTGATTCTGAATTGAGTAAGCATTTGTTAAATGAAATTAAAAATAAAATTGGTCCACATCTGAATTAGACGAAGGGAAAAAGCGTTTCTTCTGAGAGAACTAGCTTGGGAAGATGCACTTCCTACAGAAATATTCAACAGCTCACTGCAGGATAGTTTGATAAATTACTTGAAGTGGTTACTCCTCAAAAGATACACTTGACCAGAGATGCGATTCCGTGTAAGACCGACCTAGAAATTAACTTGCCATGTAACACATGACAGGTGGTGATAGCCTGAGGTCTTTGGAGTATTTATTCATTACTAAATTACTTTCTGTATCACGTTCTTAATTTTTTTTTTTTTTTCTGAGATGTTCCTCAGATGGAATGATGAATCGAGTTTCATTCAATTCAGTAAATAACCTCCTCAAACGATTTATTTCGCGCATTCTTGTTAATTTGTTTTGTTTTTATTCCTGTCCAACAGTCTTTCATATATCCGATGGACATAAAATAACATGAAACATCCACCATTTGGTTATATAAAGCAGAAAAATGGTGTAAGCTACTTCTGGCATCAATAAAAACACTGGCGATTGAGTTGTCAGGCGAGGCGACAACAGCGCTGTGTGGTGGAGACTAGTTCACGTGTCTGCCACATCGCGCGCTACCAGCAAGATGTAAGACCCATGGAGGAAGGAATATATGGAGACGACGCAAGGGACCTTCACCACGCACTGGAGTGAAACCGGGTGGAGAGAAGTGGGGTGGGGAGGCCGCCATATTGGTCGGCCGGAGAAACACGGGAAATGGCACAAAAACCTGAAGTAAATCATAATACAACCGTGGCACCGCAATTTGATGATGGATTATTATGTAACTCGACCAGACACATCAAAAATGAAGAATAAAAGTTTTCGATATCGTGCTTAGTTCTCGAGATATACTGTCTCAAAAGATAAGTGTCTTGGGTTGAAATTCAGAAGAAACATTTCCCCAACGTCAAATTTGATGATAAATTCTTACGTATCACCACGATTCGTATTATTTGCCACAGTTAAAATAAGGTACAGGACACAGAAAAGCATGTGGATATTTTATTCCCGTCATATAATCATAAACTGATGTAATTTACGATAGTCTGAAAAGAGAAAACAGTACAAAATTTCTTCTAGAATAAATATGGAAAGAAGGAACGCGCTACGCGGCGAGGGGGGGGGGGGGAGGTTGAGACAAAAACCACGTCTAGCTACGTTGGAAAGGGGGGGGGGACGGTTCAAAGGAGCCCAAAATGGAGCAACGTAGTTAATGGACACTCACTACTTGGGACATCTTTTGAATAGGGAACACTAACTTTTAATTTTCTTTACAACTCTCTCCATGAAATAAATTAAAACTTTTTTTTTTAAAAAATGAGTGAATGAAATTTTTGATTTTTTAAATTCATTAAAAAATATTTGTGGCCATATTTGAATATTTAACCCGGCAGAACCGTATTCTGCTACTAATAATTACATTTCAGTCAAATAACAGATGGACATAGAAACCACGCAGCGAGATCTTGGACTATGAGGGTATGATAATTCTACGGTAAAAGAAATTAGAATAAATTACCAAGGGAGGTGATAAATAATTTATCAAAATCAATGAAATATTCAAAATTAAGATTTCTAGGGTATAAAAGTAGGTGACCAGTAAATCAGATACGTAATATTTGAAAAATAGGAGGAAAATAGTTGTGTATCGAAATTAATACGCGCTTCGTCGCAAATAAAATAAATTTAAAAAAAATTAAATTAAAGCTAGCAAAACGTTGACTTCCGTAAGCCAACGTTTTATTTGACAGTATAGCGAAATTTCTTTTCAAGTAAATCGCATTACAAGAAACAATCGCAAGATACAGGAAACAGAATTTTCTTCAATGGTAATAATCCCGAAGAAGTTTCTTACAGTTCTTAGATTTACTCTATTCCTTTAGGTCAGGGGTGCCCAAATCACGGCCGCCTTGAACGTTTTTGCGGCCAGCGAGATTCATAACACTTTTAAAAAATAGATTTTATGATAGCCAAAGTAGTGAAAACCAGTGTATTAAAAAAATATATTACTTGTGCATCCATATGTACAAAAATTAACTGTCGAAATTAGGAGACAAAATTAACTTTGATTTTAAAATAATTATCTTGCGAATATATGACAGTATAAATTAGAAGGATTTTTTTTAACTGTTTTACGTTTTTGAACAGCGAGGTCTTTAGAAACGGCAAAGGATTGGGGGCATGGGCATATCCAGCGAGGGGCAGAGAGGGGCTGCTGCCCCCCCCCCCCTAGAAGAAAATTTAAGTTGCCTTCAGTACGCTTCGACGAGTGAAGAACTAGTTCAGGAGCACTTTGGGAGAGAAAGATTGACTGGATTATGTCTGATGAGTGTGCATCGAAATTTCGTGAAAGAACACCATGAGATATTGACAAGCAAAATTATTGAAATTGAAAATCCGAGACAATTAATGTTTACTTAAAAAACTAACTGACTTACGATCTTATTTAACTACATAGTAGGTCCTTAGATTAAGTAGTTGGGTTACAATATTAATCAATGATAAAAATAGTTTCCTGAATAGGTTTGAGTTTGATTTTGTAATGTCATGTTTCAGTCCCCCACCCCACTTCCTCGAAACCAAAATGAGTTGCCCCCCCCTAGTTCAAATCCTGCCCCCCTAGTTCAAATCCTGCCCCCCTCTAGTTCTGATCCTGGATACTTCCTTGATTGGGGGCAAGGAATGGGAAGGAATTCGGCCATGGCCTTTTGAAGGAAGCATCCCGGCATTTGCCTGCAGTGATTTGGGAAACCATGGAAAACCCAAATCTGGATGCCCGAACGGGGGTTTGAACCGCCGTCTTCCTGAATGCGAGGCGAGAACACTAACCATTACACCACCACGCTCGGTGCAAGGAAAGGGAAAATGACTGATCACTCACTAAAGTTGAAGGCTGCAACGAGCGAAAAACTGATATAAGAAACACAGGAATACACAATATTTCTGTTTTACTCCTTATCAACGCTGTAAGAAATGAGTCGCGTGATTCGGTAAGTGTGCATATGCCGAAGTTGAACACATGACATATGACATATACACATGACATATACGACAGATATTGCCTGTTTTATTTATGAGTTTACATTTATGAGTTCGCGGAATAATTAAATTATATTCACTTCGAAAAAATGTCTATATTAGGTATAAATCTAATATGGGATATATATTTTACATGCGGCCCGCGGAGTTATGACGCATTTCCAAAGTGGGCCGCAAGATAATCTGGGTTGGCCACCCCTGCTTTAGGTGAATGACGTCACACCTCTGATGAAACAACACTCGTCCCGACTGACGCTTCAAATTTCAGCTGTAAGGTTCCACTGGTCGCGGGCAGATGGCTCTGTCGGCTGTATTGATCTTCAAGTCGGCATGCTGAACAGACGACAAAGAGCGGCAATCAATACCGACGGAACCCAACAGCTCAGCTGAAACGAAACAACCTGATCCACGTAATCACGCGTTAACACAGAACGGCCAACATTAATTAATGTCTAATGTTTCTGAAAGATGTCTTCTGAAGTTGTACTATAAATTCCCGAGAGTGGAAAAAAATAATCTGAGCGACATAAAAATGCGTCTAAAAAAAAAAAAAAAAAAAAAAAAAACAGCTTAAAAGGAGTATAGGAATTAGACATGTTTCTAACTTTCGTCGCATACAAGACACAATGTTTAAGTATGAAATTACAATATATATACCGGGTGTTTTAAAAATGACCGATATATTTGAAAAGTCGTTAAAAACTAAACGGGCAGCAATAGAAATACACCGTGTGATGCAATATGCTTGGGACAACAGGCAAACTTTCGAAATTAGTTACAATTTTCAACAACAGATGGCGCTGCAGGCGATTTGAAAGATACAGAAGTAAACGCAGTCTGTGAGTTCGCCATTCTGTGAGTCGTCTTTCTGCTGTAAGCGTGTGCTGTTCACAGATGTGCTGTGAAAAAAATGGTGGAAAATAACGTACCTTAGATTTTTTCCAGACTGCAGCGCCATCTGTTGTTGAAAATTGTAACTAATTTCGAAAGTTTGTCTGCCTGAAAATTTACTGTTGTCCCAAGCATATTGCATCACACGGTGTACTTCTATCGTTGCCCGTTTAGTTTTTATTGTTTTTTCAAGTGTACCGGTCATTTTTGAATCACCCGGTTGTATCAATTAACGCTAAATCTTTTTTTTTTGTTTTGTTTTTAACTGCTTTACGTTTCTTAACAGCGAAGTCTTTAGAGACGGGAAAGGATAGAGGCAAGGAATGGGAAGGAATTCGGCCATGGCCTTTCGAAGGAAGCATCCCGGCATTTGCCTGGAGTGATTTGGGGAAACCATGGAAAACCCAAATCTGGATGCCCGGACGGGGATTCGAACCGCCGTCCTCCCGAATGCGAGGCCAGAACGCTAAACCGTTACACCACCACGCTCGGTAACTAAATCGTTAAAAATAAATAATAATAATAATAATAATAATAATAATAATAATAATAATAATAATAATAATAATAATAATAATAATAATAATAATAATAATAATAACAACTATTAATTTTATTATAGGTATCGAATGGCATGTGTTTAGATAATTATCTCTGTTCCTCTGAACTGCATTTAAGGTCGCTCGATTCAGTTACACTGCTGCGTGAAATGAGCCTTATGCGCCTAAGCCGACATCGACAAAATATTTCTCAGCCTTGACGAGGAAGCGGCTAATAGATGTAGGCAGTAACTAAGACCTTAGGTAAGCGCCGTCCATTAATTACGTGAAATGAAATAGGAGGGGTGTCGACGGAAATCCCACGTCAGCTTTTGAAATTCTTGAAGGACAATAACGCTAAAAAAAAAAAAAAAGTCTACAAACGACACGGATGGCAACTTTAGGGGGGGGGGGTACAAGGGGGCATCCATAATTTACGTGAGGTGTTTCTCCGGATTTCCGAACCCCCCCCCCCAACTGGTGAGATTTCGTGAGATCTGGACGGACCCCCCCCCTCCCCTCTGGTGAGATCTGGTCCGTGAGAACCCCTTCCCCTAAAAATCACCAACGAAACTTTTGGAGACCTTTTTTTTTTTAGTCTCACCCTTCAAAAACCGGTCACAACACCACTTTTAGACGAGAAACCCCCACTAAAATCGACTTTTGGGCAATTTGTAGACTTTATTTTTTTAGCTCTACAGTAGAATTTTTTTTTTTCCAAAACCTCACGTGAGATTTCCGTAGGAAAACCCCCCCCCCATTGGTGAGATTTTGTGAGATTTCGCCTGCCCCTCCCATTTCACCTCACGTAATTTATGGATGCCCCCTAAGGGTTATAAACGGCCGTGGGGTTGCCGTCAAAATCTCATGTCATCTTAGGGGGGGGGGGTTTGACCTAGTGTTGTAAAAAAACATTTTTTTTCTGACTTAAAAAAAAATATGACAAAAAATGTGAAAAAAACATGTTTTTTTTACTGGGACATGTTTTTTTTCATAACTACTAAATCTCAAATTTGTAACGCATTTATCGTTTAAAATGACTGTTTTAGAGTTTATTTTAAGTACTTATGTTAATTTTTAAATCTACTATATTTTTCTGGTTCAGTAAAAAAAAAAAAAAAAAATACGAAAATATTGGCAACACTGACTGAAATTTTCATTTATGGACGGGGATTTCCCGAAGAGGCTAGGTTCCCCGTTGTTTGGATTGATACTCACTATTTGAACTAGTGCTGCCAGGCCCTACGAATTTATCTGTAGACCTACGGATCTTTTCAAAAAATTAGTAATTTAAAATTTATCTACTTTTTTTGCTTCCTTTTATTACTTATTGTGCTTTCCTTATATTCGTATACTTGTTAAACTCGCAGCATATAGTGATACTGAGTTATTTAATTGTCAGTAATTATGAACCGTTTCCTTGCAACTGTTGGCGTAAACCAACGACATGAAAAGAAATAAAGCTCCTATTTTGTATGCTAATAGATTTAAATTCAAACTTAAAAGACCGTAATACAGAACTATGGGCGCAGTCTTTATACACAGTGTGTACTTTAAAATTGCAATCTCAAAATCTTTTGTGTACAATACAAGAACAACCAGTAAAAGAAAATGTAACTACTTCTGAAGTTATGGATCTAGAGGAGACAGAATGAGAAACAGAAAATTTCGACACCGACGGAACTATTGTTGGTAGTGCTGATACTAGTGAATGTGGTACTGACATAGAGGACGAATGAAAATTTGTTACCTATATACAGGGTGTTACAAAAAGATACGGTCAACCTTTCAGGAAACATTCCTCACACACAAACAAAGAAAATATGTTATGTGGACATGTGTCCGGAAACGCTTACTTTCCATGTTAGAGCTCATTTTATTACTTCTCTTCAAATCACATTAATCATGGAATGGAAACACACAGCAACAGAACGTACCAGCGTGACTTCAAACACTTTGTTACAGGAAATGTTCAAAATGTCCTCCGTTAGCGAGGATACATGCATCCACCCTCCGTCGCATGGAATCCCTGATGCGCTGATGCAGCCCTGGAGAATGGCGTATTGTTGGATCATTTGCCTGTAGTTTTTACTAATGATTAGACTCACATTACTTCGTACTACCATGCTAAAAGAATATGGGGTTAATTTTATATGTGCCGTATACAGGGTGTTACAAAAAAGGTACGGCCAAACTTTCAGGAAACATTCCTCACACACAAAGGTACGGCCAACCTTTTTGTAATACCCTGTAGATATATTTATGAATCATTATGTAATACATTATGTGATTTAGTAAGATTTTAAACACACATGTAAAATTTAAGTTCCATAAATAAAACTATAATTTATCAAATATATAGTTTTTTTAAAAAAATTATAAAAAAACAGGGTGCTAGGTTTTTTTCACAAATCTGAAAAAACATGTTTTTTTTCAATTTGCAACACTAGTCCGACCAGATCTCAGCAAACCTCACTAGATTGGGGTGGGGGGGAGTCTGCAATTCCGGAAAAACACCTCACGTGATTAATGGACGCCCCCTAATGTAAACACTCGTGCAGTTAGCGTCCTACTCGGTATGAAGACGCAGAAATGACGGGATTTTTTCGTTTAATTTGAATAGCTAACGAAGGAAGTCGAAAGCTAAGAAACCGTAATTAGAATGAAATACGAGGGAATATCCAGTATTTGTCTACAATGAGACATTCAGAGAAACAATAAGTTGCTTCGATTGTCCGCCCTTTTTTTTTTAAACAAAAAAAAAACACTGTCTAGGAAAGATGCCAGGACACTGAACACGTCAATAAATCCAGTGGGTAAAGATAATTTATATTCTAGCTAAACACACATTTACAAAAGCAAAGACTACACTATAACACGCCATGTGTGAAATTTGAGAATTTCATTTCGACTCAGTGCTAAACAACTGGAGTGCCGGCCTCGGTAGCGCGGGGCTAGCGAGCTGGCTTCGCGTCGCAGGGGTCGCCGGTTCGAGTCCGGCCAGGGGCATGGGTGGTTTTAATTGAGTGCTGTGTCCGTCCTGTGTTGTCCTGTCACTGGTTATCATCAATAATAACACGAGAATAATCTAATCTATATACACACTTGACGAATAAAAGAAAAATCCGTTGCTGGCTAATGGCTACACGGCCGAATGCCAATTAAAAAAAAAAAAAAAAAAAAAAAAAAAAAAAAAAAAAAACCCAACTGGAGTGGCGTCGATGGAACAACAGACTTCTGTTTCTTCCGTTCGGATTAGAAAGAATATAATTTACAAAGAATATAATTGGTGTTGTTGATTTAGCAAACGGCAGGCTGCCATGATAGCCGAAATGCAAATTGGACAAGTAGAAGTATAAGGTTTCAAAAACCTGCACTTGTTGGAGAGAGTGATGAGGGGATGTACGAGAGAAGTAAAGGAATTGGGTTACAAAACTTTGGTCAGACCATTGCTTGAATATGGTAGTGTAGTATGGGACCCTCATTTTACGTATCAAATACAGGAGTTGGAGAAGGTGTACAGAAGGGCTGCTAGATATTTCTCTAAATTACTGCAAAATGTAATCAGTAACAGATATGATAAAAGAGCTGGAATGGGATTCATTGGAAGACAGGAGGAGGATGAGGAGGGTCATGGGAGTGTACAGGGCGTATATTGGTGATGAGGCATGGAAAGATATTGCAGTAGGTATGAAAAGTAATTCATGGAAGAGTAAAGATGACCATGACCACAAGCTGGCATTCGATTTCAGGCACAATGGTGTGGGAAGATTCTCTTTTTTAGGTAAGGGTGTCAGGGATTGGAATGAGTTACCAAGAGAAATGATGAATAATTTACCGAAAACTTTGAAAGAATTTAAAGTTGAAATTTGTAGAGGGCAAATGTAGGTGGGTGCAGGATAGGGGGAAGATGGGTGTGTAGGGAAATTGCCACCGGAGCCTGTGCTCCACTGCAATTAAATTAAATTAAAGTAAAGGAATTGGGTTACAAAACTTTGGTCAGACCATTGCTTGAATATGGTAGTGTAGTATGGGACCCTCATTTTGAGTATCAAATACAGGAGTTGGAGAGGGTGCAAAGAAGGGCTGCTAGATATTTCTCTAAATTACTGCAAAATGTAATCAGTAACTGATATGATAAAAAAGCTGGAATGGGATTCATTGCAAGACAGGAGGAGGGTGAAGAGGATCATGGGAGTGTACAGGGCGTATATTGGTGATGAGGCATGGAAAGATATTGCAGTAGGTATGAAAAGTAATTCATGGAAGAGTAAAGATGACCATGACCACAAGCTGGCATTCGATTTCAGGCACAATGGTGAGGAAGATTCTCTTTTTCTTAGGTAAGGGTGTCTGGGATTGGAATGAGTTACCAAGAGAAATGATTAATAAGTTACCAAAAACGTGGAAAGAAATAATTTTCAAATATGTGGAGGGTAAAAGTAGCTGTGTACAAGAAGGGGGACGGCGAATGGTGAGTCGGGAGATTGCCACCAGAGCGCGCGCTCTATTTAAATTTCATTAAATTAAACTGTATCAATGCTTGTTCTGGCTTATCAGAGAAACTCTTCTTCCATTAATATACACTAGGTCTATAGCGTGACTACATTCCCTCATTAGCACTGACTGTAACATTGAACAACCGTGATAAATGAAGTACGTATTATGTAATACATAACGAGTTCTCAGAGAGCAGAAGTTGGAGACAAACAAAACACTTGAGCTGTTATCAGCCGCCTGATAGCACTCTAACATGTTGAGATTCAGGCCTTTTTCCTTAGCTGCTTTAATAATAAGGTTTCTGTGACTTATCCGTCTAGTGCAGCTAAATAAAAAACTTCGTTTTTGGCAGACGCGTTTCGATTATTCATTCAATCATCTTCCGTGCCCTAGAACAGTTTTATTTACATTCTTTGATCTTGTTTAAAATATGTTTATAATTCTAATCTGTTAACAAGTGCAATGAATATTACATTCTACTTACAGTTTTTTGTTCTTGTTCTTACATTGAAGTCAGGGGAAGTTCCATTTCAGTGCTTTTTCTGTTGCTTTTGTGTGTTCCGCACATACTCTGTGGTGTGTTTCTATTCGCACAAACTGTCTTCATTTTTTTTTTTTTTTTTAAAAAACGCACTATTGTTTACGCACTTTTCTGTCTGTGTAACCACTGCACGAGCATTTTATTGTTGTTTTAATTACTGCATTCAGAGATGCTAATTATTTCCGGCAAGTATATTATCGATTTGTTTGTTTGTGTTTTAAATTATATCTATGCTTTGGCGTTGTGTGTGTGTGTGTGTGTTTCGTATATATTATGAAATTGTTTTTAGCGTTTTGAATAAGGTCTGATTCGTGAGGTGAATGTAGTCATTGATTATATTTTGCCCTTCATATATTGCTTTCCGTATGTAGAAATTTTCTTGTACTGTCAGCATGTTTTTGTTGTGGTTATTAATTTTCAGTATTTGCATGTCTTTCCTTGATAACAAACATGAACACACTGATATATGGAAAGACATGCAAATACTGAAATTAATAACCACAACAAAAACATGCTGACAGTACAAAAAATTTCTACATACGGAAAGCAATATATGAAGGGCAAAATATAATCAATGACTACATTCACCTCTTGATTCAGACTTTATTCAAAACGCTAAAAACAATTTCATAATATATACAAAACACACACACACACAACGCCAAAGCATAGATATAATTTAAAACACAAACAAACAAATCGATAATATACTTGCCGGAAATAATAAGCATCACTGAATGCAGTAATTAAAACAACAATAAAATGCTCGTACAGTAGTTACATAGACAGAAAAGTGCGTAAACAATAGTGCATTTTTAAAAATGAAGAAAGTTGGTTCGAATAGAAACACACCACAGTGTATGTGCGGAACACACAAAAGAAACAGAAAACCACTGAAATGGAACTTCCCCTGACTTCGATGTAAAGACATGAAACAAAAAACTGTAAGTAGAATATAATATTCATTGCACTTATTAACAGATTAGAATTATAAACATATTTTAAACAAGATCAAAGAATGTAAATAAAACTGTTCTAGGGCACGGAAGATGATTGAATGAATAATCGAAACGCGTCTGCCAAAAATTAAGTTTTTTATTTAGCTGCACTAGACGGATAAGTCACAGAACCCTTATTATGATAGACAGCACTCTGCTGGAGATAACGCAGCACGTCTCAACAGCCAGGGCGGGGCCAGCTCTGATAAGACAAAACATCCCACCTGGTTCACCTGCATCCCTCTCATACCGTTCTCTCGTTGGATCCACCTGTTTCCTTGTTACCTTCATAAAATACTCTAATAGTTTTCACTACTATTACTATTATTATTAATCCGCGATTCACTAAAAGTGAGTGGCGGAGGGTGCATTGCACCTATCCGGAAGGGTAATGGTTTGGACGGTATTAGTGTTGTAAAAAAAAAAAAAAAAAAAAAAAGTTTTTTTTTCTGACATGAAAAAAAACATGAAAAAAAACTGGGACATGTTTTTTTTCATAACTACTAAATTTCAAAAATTTAAGCCATTTGTCGTTTAATATGTCTGTTTTAGAGTTAATACTAAGTAGTTATCTTACTTTTAAATCTACTAAAAAATTACAAAAATATTGGTAACATTGACTGAAGGTTTCTTTTACGAATGGGGACTTACCGGAAAGGCTAGGTTGTGTGAGAAGGAATCCCCGTTCCCCGTTGTTTGGATTAATACTCGCTATTTGAACTAGTGCTGCCAGTCCTACAAATTTATCTGTAGACCTACGAATCTTTTCAAAAAATTAGGAAATTTAACTACGGTTTTTTGCCTCTTTTTATTACTTGTTGTGCTTTCCTTATATTCGTATACTTGTTAAACTCGCAGCGTATAGTGATAATACTGAGTCATTGTCAGTAATTATGAATAATTTCCTTGCAACCGTTGGCGTAAACCAACGATTGAAAACAAATAAAGCTTCTATTTTGTATGATAATAGATTTAAATTCAAACTTAAAAGACCGTAATACAGAACTATCGGCGCAGTCTTGGTTCACAGTGTGTACTTTGCTCACATTTTAAAATTGCAATCTCAAAAGCTTTTGCATGCAATACAACCTGTAAAAGAAAATGTAACTATTTCTGAAGTTATGGATCTAGAGAGGACAGAAACAGAAAATTCCAACTCTGACCGAACTAGTATTGGTAGTACTGATACTAGTGAATGTGGTACCGATATAGAGGATTAAAAAAAATATGTTACCTACATAGATACATTTATGAATCATTATCTAAGATATTATATGATTCAGTAAAGTTTAAAACACACATGTAAAATATATGTTCCATAAATAAAACTATAATTTATCAAATACATTGTTTTCTGAAAAAAAAAATTAGAAAAAAACAAGTGTGCTAGGTTTTTTTTCATTTTTTTTTCACAAATGTGATTTTTTTTCAGTTTGCAACACTAGACGGGATATACGGGATAGCAAGAGGTGCCCATGGGCTAATGCGAGGAACCACCCCAGCATTCGCCTGGAGTGATCTGGGAAAACCCAGATTGGGATGGCCGGAGTGCTTTATCCCGTCGGATTTTGAGTTTACACAGATGATATTGTGATAACTGTACATAAAATTACCGAAAATTTTATCGCAAAAGCCGACATTTACTTACGAGTTTCTCTGTGCCAACGATACTCGAATGTATACAGGGTGTTACAAAAAGGTACGGCCAAACATTCAGGAAACATTCCTCACACACAAACAAAGAAAATATGTTATGTGGACATGTGTCCGGATACGCTTACTTTCCATGTTAGAGCTCATATTGTGGACGGCTGTGATACAAGACGCCATTTTCCAGGGCTGCATCAGCGCATCAAGGATTCCATGCGACGGAGGGTGGATGCATGTATCCTTGCTAAAGGAGGACATTTTGAACATTTCCTGTAACAAAGTGTTTAAAGTGACGCTGGTATGTTCTGTTGCTGTGTGTTTCCATTCCATGTTTAATGTGATTTGAATAGAAGTAATAAAATGAGCTCTAACATGGAAAGTAAGCGTTTCCGGACACATGTCGACATAACATATTTTCTTTGTTTGTGTGTGAGGAATGTTTCCTGAAAGTTTGGCAGTACCTTTTTGTAACACCCTGTATATGGCATATATAAAATTAACCCCATATTCTTCTACCATGGCAGTACGAAGTAATGTGAGTCTAATCATTAGTAAAAACTACAGGCAAATGATCCAACTACAGCGATGGAAACTTGAAATAAAATACTCCTGTTACTTCGAAGCTGATGATTACCATTGTAAATTTCCCATGGTGTGCTGTTTGGACATATCTTGTAGATAATGTGTACTTGGCTGGCAACAGTCTACATTTTTTTTTTCTTATCTCTTTACGCCTCGTCGACTTCCAGGTCATTAGAGGCAGGAAATGACAGGCAGCAAGGAACCGCAAGGAATTCGGACATGGCCATTTGAAGGACCTATCCCGGCATTCGCCTGGCGTGAGTTGGAGAAACTATGGAAATCCCAAATCTGGATGGCTGGACGGGTATTCGAACCGCCGTCCTCCCGAATGCGAGGCCAGAGCGTTAACCATTCAGCAAGTTCGGTATCTCTATCGTAATATGAAATTCCAAATTAATAAACGAATTGTATAGTCTAGTTTGAGCTGTCTGGTGTCTTAAGCTGTTTGGTTGAAAATCGAAAGGTCTGCGGTTCAAATCCTTATCTCAGCACCGAGCTCTGACCTGGAAGACACCGCTTCGATTCCCCGTCAAGGTATCTAGATGTGGATTTTCCATGGATTCATCAAATCACTGCAGGTGGATGATACTGGGATGCTGCCTTCAAAATGGCCATGGTTGAATTCCTTTCCGTTCCTTGCGCCAGTCCTTTGCCACCTCTATGTCGAAGAGGCGTAAAGCAAAAAAAAAAAAAAAAAAAAAAAAAAAAGAAAACAGCCTATCTCGTAAGGGATTTTAAAAAGCCGTTAATCCAACCTTCACCTGTGGTACAAATTGATATGTATTTTGAAGAACACGTGAATTCTTCCATAGCAAGGGCGTAGCTACTATGGGGCTAGGCGGTGCAGTGCACCGGGGCCCCTAAGCTCAGGGGGCCCTCAAGCATACCTCGGGGGGCCCCAAAGTGCACCTCTGGGGGCCCCCAAGCGCATTTCAGAGGCCCACGAGCCTTTATGGCATACTGGCGACCTTTTTTTTTTTAGCTCTACTGGTGTCTAAGGGGGCACCTGAGACACAGGAAGCCTCTCACTAAGGGCCTTCTCACTGCTCAGGTGGCCCCAACCACTGCTTAGGGGGCCCCCAACCACTGCTTAGGGGGCCCCCAACTACTTCTCAGGGGGCCCCTAAGCACAACTCAAGGGCCCCATCCTCAGCCCTGGGGGCCTTACCAGCAACACAAAGCAAAAAAAAGGTCGCCCATCTGGCCTGAGGGCCCAAAATAAATTTTTTGCACCGGGGCCCTTGTTGACCTAGCTACGCCACTGTTCCATAGGTTTCCTTCACTCTGCAAGTTTAGATTAGTTAAACAGGAAACGAATACTAGACTATTTATACTTCCTTCTGGAGAATCCAAGCAAACTTCTGGTTGAATACCAAGCACAATTTACAATCTAGTTTACATAAAATTCGTAGTTGCTTAAGATTACTCATAAAATGTCCTATTATTAGTTTTCGTTTTACAGTCTTTTAAGCGATTGGAAGTACCTGTTCTGTAAATTCAAAAATTCATAAACAGCAATTGGGTCTGCATTATCAATCAAAATAACTATACCCAATGCAATTGTCAATCTGTCACAACTCGAACACATTTCAAAGATTTACCCCTCTGGTGGATCATAAGAGTAACGCTGGTCACAACGCTATGGTTGGTTCTTTGCAGATTACTTGATTTTTTTTTTTTTTTTTTTTTTTTTTTTTTTTTTTTTTTTTTGTAACTGCTTTACGTCTCTTTTTAGCATCGAGGTCTTTAGAGACGGAAAGGATGGGGGCAAGGAATTGGAAGGAATTCGGCCATGGCCTTTTGAAGGAAGCATCCCGGCATTTGCCTGGAGTGATTTGGGGAAACCATGGAAAACCCAAATCTGGATGCCCGGACGGGGATTCGAACCGCCGTCCTCCCGAATGCGAGGCGAGAACGCTAACCGTTATACCGCCCTGTTCGGTCCAGATTATTTGAGTCATTACAGTAATTACTCAGTACTTGCAGCTATTACAGTAAGTGAACCTTCTGCTTGACCGAAAGTCAGGGCCGGCTTAAGGAATTTCGGGGCCCCCTGGGTAGTTTGATTTTTGGGCCCCCTACTTCTTTTCTAGATGTACTTTTGGTTACACTTTAGATAATTTTCACGACTTCACACACACACACACCTATATATATCCATATATATCTGTGTGTAGAGCTCAAACAACGATTAATCGTCATCCTCCACATAAAAGCAGATAACTACATCTGTTTATTCTTGTTCCCACAGAAAATTCTCTGTTGTCTGAATGACGCTTTGTGTAAGTAATTAGACAGCAGATAAACGGTCCAATCTAACTCTTGGAATTAGATTAACTGAAACCAAGGCGACGATACACAAGACTGATAGAAACTTCTTTATTGATGTTAAGCAGGAAAGTTCCAGATAATTTAACCTCTGTTTAAAAAACTCCTTTATTTTTTCTCCTTATTGCTTTAAGCCTTGTCGATGGCTATCGCCATTAGAGGTGGGATGTGACAGGGGACAAGGAACTGGAAGGAATACGGCCATGGCCTTTTAAAGGAAGCATCCCGACATTCGCCTGGGGTGATTTGGGAAATCCATGAAAAAACCCAAATCTGGATGTCCGAAAGGGGATTCGAACCCGCGTCCTCCCGAATGCGAGGCCAGAACGTTAACCGTTCACCCATCACGCTCGATCCGTATAAAGGCGCGTTCCCACGATCCCTTGAAACGAAGGCGAGACGGGACGACACGCCATGAAAACAGGGCCGCCTCTGCTAGCGGAGACGAGACGCAGCTACCCACTCTGAGTCGGTAAACATCACAGGGGTGTGTAGTGGTGCGCTGTTGGCATCAGTTTGCAGCAGCGGTGCGCACCCCTTCTGTTGCTGTAAAGTGCTCTGTGCCAAACGACACTAGGCAACGTGGTGGTGGCGAGGTAAGCTAGGACTAACCTGCGGCCCGCGGTCGTCCCTACACTTCGGCTAATGAGGTCCCGTCCCGTCCCGCCTTCATTACAAGGGATCGTGGGAACGCGCCTTAATAGCGTCCTAGGTAGCGTCTACCTGGCTCAGTCTGAGGGGGAGGGGGGCTTTGGCTAGAAGGCTACGCTGGGGTACGTGGAAAAGGGGGGGGGAGCTTTTCCGAGCCAGGCCACGTAGCTTTCCATTCATAACATTTTTCACAATTAAAATGTACAGAACACACAACAGCATGTGAATATTTATTTCCTTCATTTAATTACCTCTGTATGTACATTACAATAGTCTGACGAGAGAAAACAGTACAAAATGTATTTTCGAATCAAAGGGGATAAAAGTTGCGTGCTACGTGGGAGAGAGGTGGGGTAGAGGCAAAAGCAACGTCATGTTATACATGGGTGGGGGTTGTGTTGAAGAGGAGGCCAAAATGGAGCCGTGGTTTATGGACGCTCCCCTACTGGGCGCAGCAAATAGTGTTCAAAAACGGTGTCTACCTGCATGCCGAAGGTCGCCGGTTCGAGTCCGGCCGAGGGCATGGGAGCTAAGTGTTCTCCGTGTGCATGTGCAGTATGTGATTAATAGAAAAACAATACATACAATGGAGAAACTGCAAACAGTGGATGAACTGAAATCGTAATTGAGTTGGCTGTATGGCCAAAGAAGAGCCAAATGCCATACATTGTTGGGGGTAAAGAACGAAAGGAACTCTGCCATGGCTTTTTGGAGGAACCATCGAGGCAGAGAGGTTTCGGGACACTATTGAAGGGTGAATTCTGGGTGGCGGGACGGGAATTCAAACACGTGTCGTCACTATTGCCAGGACAGAGCGTTAGGACTAGGGATTGCAATCCAGCAAAGCGAGATCCCGCAATCCCGCGGGATCCCGCATCATTAGACAGTCTGGCGGATCCCGCACAAAATCAAGCGGATCCGCAATCCGCGAAATCCGGCGGAAACGCGTGTCAGTCTGCGTGACTCGCTGCCCCACTCGGTCTCTGTCGGATGTATTGCACTGTTTGCCTGTACCAGAGCAGTTGGCATTTGACTCAGTGTGAACAAGCGTTTGTTTTTGTCAACCTTCGTCATTCGTAAGTAAATAAATACAGTTTTACGTATTCAACAAAACTTACGTTTGTTTCGAGTACACATTTCTGTAATTTGAGTTATGGTGCGTATTTAGTACGATTTTCTAACTATATAATTATTTTTTAAGTGTCACACACATTATCTGAACTACATGGTTACAGCTTTTTATTCACGGTTTCATTATTCCCATTTTCTGTATTTGCAGATAAAGTAATTGTGACAATTTCCTAATTTGCGGCTGAAAATTTGATTATTCGTTGATATGAAACTAATGTTATCGTAATTTTAACGATCGCGTACCTATTTATTTAACAGCTATCAAAAGGAAATTGACTGTTGTTTTGGCCGCTGCCTCAATGCGTTTATTTGACGAAAGCCGCCTGCTTACATGCGCCGCTCAGGCTTTCGATTAATCCCTCTTATCCTTGTTAATATTTCGACTATAGGTAAAAAAAGTTATAATGAAATTTTCACCGGTGTAATCGACGAATTGTGTTGTAGGAACACCATACTTCGATGGCTGCCTCCGCCGTCTCCCTCACGTGTGTAATTTCGTGTGTTTGCAATGAAATCCGGAGATACAACCTATGAGGACTTCACTGCAATCATTCGCCGAGAAAGTTTCCTTTCTTACTAAAAAGTAATATTTTCCACTCTAAAAACGTAGTTACGCCACATATGTAAAATTGAAAGACTTGACAGTTTAAGTGTTGGTGAGTAGTTTCCTTTAATAACATTGAATCAACTAATTTTTGTAAAAAAAAAAAAAAAAAAAAAAAAAAAAAAAAAAAAAAAAAAAAAAAAAAAAAAGGCTAAGTCTTGTGCTTGTGCAGTGACAAAAAGTTATGAGATCTTGTTCTGAGCCAAGTATACACTTTACATAGTATATTCACTTCACTTTGTGAAATGGAATGGTTTTCTCGGTGTTATGGAACGTTTATTTATAATTAAAAAAAACTCTGGTAACTTGGCCATTAAGCAAACCATATTTTTAAACTTTTGTGATGTATTGTAAAGCACATAATATGACCTAGGACACAATATTTTCCATTTTTATTATTTATTTAAAAATTGGTTTAGATTAAAAAACAAAAATTTAAATCCTGGGAACACACTTAAGACAAGCTAAAAAGTTTTAATGTCATTTTGCCGCCAATCAAAATATTGTTAACTGTTAATTTTTATCATTTAACATTAAAAATAATTTATTCATTTAATTATTATTTAATTTATTAACGTTTTAAGTAACTACGTTTTAAATATATGCGTTAAAAAACTGTTTGTACCAATCCCGCACGGATCCCGCGGGATCCCGCGGGATTGGCGCAAATCCCGCGCGGATCCCGCGGGATTGAAAACACTGCGGGATTGCAATCCTTAGTTAGGATCACCCAACACGCTCTGTACAGGGTGTCCCAGAATTATCTTTACAACTTTGACATTGAATAAATTATGTTTGGGACGAGATATCACAATGCAGTTTTTTTTGCAAGTTTTGTTTCTGTCTCTAGAACACTTCAACGTGTTCGCCATTAGTTGCCCGTACAATATCAAAGCGATATTCAATTTCTCGCCAAGTTCTTTGGAGCATCCCTTGATCAATTGTCATAATTCCTGCATAAATCCTCTGCCTGAGATCCTGCCAAATTTCTAACAGCGGTTTGATACACGATGTCTTTTACATATCCCCAAAGAATAGAAATCCAAGGGGGTTATGTCAGGTGAACGAGGTGGCCAGTCAATTGGACCTCCTCTTCCTATCCACCGACCAAGAAATACTTTATCTAGAAAATCACGGACATCATGAGCCCATTGCGGGGGTGCTCCATCCTGCTGGAAGATGACTGTCGGTTGAAGGACTTCCAGTTGGGGAACAACAAATTCTGTTAGCATATCCAAGTAAACTGGGCCTGTGATTGTCTTCTCAGCAAAGAAGAAGGGGCCAATGATTAGGTTGTGCGTAAAACCGCGCCACACATTAACCCTTGGGCTGTTGCGTTCTATCTCTCTAAATGCATGCGGAGGTTCTGAACCCCAAATTCGATCGCTGTGTCTGTTAAGTAACCCAGACACGTGAAAGGTGGCCTCATCTGAGAAGAGAACACGACTAAGGAAACCATCCTCAGTGTCCAATCTTTCCCACATGTTTGCAGCACACGCAGCACGTCTCTGTTTATCTCCTGGCTTGATGGCTTGCAACAGCTGCATTTTGTATGCATACAAGTGCAACCGTCTGTGTAACACTCTGTGTATTGTTGAGCGTGGTAACTTCAACTCTCTGGCGGCGGTGCGGAGAGATTTTTTGGGACTACCAGTGAATACCTAACGAACCAGTTCAACATTCTCGTCACTTGTGCATGGTCGACCAGCGCCTTTCTGATGGAGGATAATACCAGTTTCCATCAACTGCCGATTCCACTGACGAATGGATGGTCTTGTTGGTGGTTCTATCCTGTATGGTGTCCGTAAATTGCGTTGCACTTGTGTATCCGATCGTGTCTCTATAAACCAGGAAACACACTGAGCTTTTTCCTGTGGGATGTACATTTTCAATAAATGTGATGTAACTACCTACTTGTCACCAAAACACACCTGAAATGAAACAGAAAAAACTTTGAGAGATACTCTGTAACAAGCAAAAAACTGCATTGTGATATCTCGTTCCAAACATAACTTATTCAATGTTAAAGTTGTAAAGATAATTCTGGGGCACCCTGTATTTTAGGCCTCTCGTAAATGGCCACGGAAGATTCTGGAACAGGGAGGAATATCAGTTTACGATGTTTTTGAAGGAAGCGTCCCGGAATTCGCGTGAGTGACTACTGGCAAGCCATGAGAAAGCCAAAATATGGATGGCTGGTTCGGGAATCAAACCCGGGACTTTCCGTCTACCAGGCCCGAACGTTAACCGCTCTCGCACGGGGCTCAGTGAAATTGAAACAGATGATGCCGAGGTCGTGTCATTAAATTTCTATATCAAACTGTTGCTGTATTTCTCGTTAAAGAAAAGAGCATAAAATATTGCAGGTAACTGTTTTCTATTTGATATTGTTTACCTCAAGGAAGTGTAGTAGAATCACTTCTTTTTAAATTTTTAAATCGGTCTCGGGGAAAAAGTGAAAAGTATTTTTAGACTGTTTGTTGATGATGCGGTTATTTATAGGGTAGTAAGGAATTTGGCCGATTGCTTAGAAATTCAGCGTGATCTGGATGTTATTTTGGCATGGTGCGCTGAGTGGCAACTCACACTAAATTATAAAAAGTGCAAGACAATGATGCATAACTAACAAAAAGAATCAAATTGTTCAGAAATACGAGTTATACAATACAGTTATTGATATGGTCGATTCTATGAAATATTTGGGAGTAACAGTGCAAAGGAACATGAAATTGTAATTACACATTAATTCGTTGGTAGGTAGAGCTAATTCTAGGCTGCGATTCATAGGTCGAATATTGAAAAATTGTAACGAACAAACAAAGGAGGATAGCGTACAAATCTCTTGTGCGTCCACATTTGGACTATTGTTGTGCCATTTGGGATCCGTTTCGTAAGGGGCTTGATTGACAGTATAGAGAAAGTACAGAGAAGAGCCGCTCGATTCGTGACCGCTTGCTACAGTCCTTAGGAAAGCGTCACAGAACTGATTAGTAGACTAGGCTGGGAGTCTCTGGTAGATAGACGACGCACGTTTCGTTTTAACTTATTGGTAAACATGTGTACTACCACTTTCACTTACGAGTGTAGTGAAATACTTCGTTCGCCAATCTATTTGAGTCGGAATGACAGGAAAGATAAGATTAGAGAAATAAGGTGCCGCACTGATTCTTATATGAATTCTTTTTTCCTTCGTACCAATCGAGATAGGAATGCACAAGAAAGAGATTAATAAGCTTTGCTGCTAAAGCACCCTCAGTCACCCACGATTTTGCGAATTGCAGAGTATATATATGTAGATGTATATGTGTTCGCAACCTGTACTCAGAGCAGCGGCTACTGCGAAGCCGCATCCTTCACTGTGTTACTTAGAGGGAGCCCCCCTATCAATATTCCTTTGTAATAAAGCATTGAGCGGTTAAAACGGATTTGATTGACTGCCGATACAGATTTTAAGGGACGGAACCTAATGTAACAACATCTCCACTAATAAAATAATTAATGCTGCTTCAAAAACTTTTCCGAACCTTTCGATTGGAATCAACTTGGAACTCTCCTTGGGCCGATACATTGGTTATCTTATCTCCTTTCGGGTGCGGATAAGAACCCAGATAAACATTGTCGCGACCTGGCCAGCGCTACAAGTGCTGTACAGCTAGCTACAAATTTTATTTTTACTAACAGACATTTCAGTGTTTTCTTTTGTTTATTTTAAAAAAAAAATACTCGCGTAAATGTTAAGAAAACATTGGTTCAAGCATGTAGCCAATCAATTACTACAATTACCGCAGTCACATTGTAATAGCTTATTTTTTTGATTATAGCTTTACGCCTCGTCGACGTCGAGGTCATTAGGGGCGGGAAAGGACTGCAAGGCACCGAGCGTGGTGGGTGAACGGTTAACGCTCTGGCCTCGCATTTGGGAGGACGGCGGTTCGAATCCCCGTCCGGGCATCCAGATTTGGGTTTTCCATGGTTTCCCTAAATCACTCCAGGCGAATGCCGGGATGCTTCCTTCAACAAAAAAAGGCAATAGCCAAATTCCTTCCCATTCCTTGTCTTTTTTTTAACTGCTTTATGTCTCTTTTTAACATCGAGGTCTTTAGAGACGGGAAAGGATGGGGGGCAAGGATGGGAGCAAGGAATAGGAAGGAATTCGGCCATGGCCTTTTTAAGGAAGCATCCCTGCATTTGCCTGGAGTGATTTGGGAAACCATGGAAAACCCAAATCTGGATGCCCGGACGGGGATTCGAACCGCCGTCCTCCCGAATGCGAGGCGAGAACGCTATCCGTTACACCACCACGCTCGGTCATTCCTTGTCCCCAGTCCCTTTCCGCCTATAATGAGCTTAGACGTCGACGATGCGTGAAGCCATAAGTAAAACAAAAAAAGGATTGGAATTGTAGTAACGGGAAGGAATTCGGCCATAGCCTTGCGGAGGAACTATCCCGGCAATCGTCTGGAGAGATTTGGGGAAACCATGGAAAACCTAGATCTGGATGTCCGGACGAAGATTCGAACCGGCGTCCTCCGAATGCGAGGCCAGAACGTTAACCACTCATCTACCACCCTCGGTGCAATAATAGCAACCATTCCGTAGCTTCTTATGGACCTGGTACGTGGGATTCAATGAACTGCGCATTCCACCTCTGTCCCAGCACTTAGCATTGTTTAAAGTGTATTCCGAACCATGGAGTGTGTTGGTAAACATCACACACACAAAGACATCTTCGCCGGCAGTGAATTTCGCGTTAAGGGCCTTTGAACATCGCACATGGAACGGCGGACACTTCACAAAGTGGGACCTAATTACTGCGCTATCAGCAGCGGAAAAGAATCAAAACCTCAGAATAAGAACCTCTTTATTTCCAAATACCGCTAATTTTCCTTTTTTTTTTGTTATTGGCACTAGTTTTAAGGAACAAGGGTTTAGGAAGATCCACTTTTTAGGTGAAGGTGTCAGTGACTCGAATAAGCTACCAAGAAAAATGTTGAATAAATTACCAAAAATGTTTGAAGAATTTAAATTTAAAATTTGTAGATTGCAAATGTAGGTGGGTGCAGGAAAGAGGGAAGATGGGTGCGTAGGAAAATTGCCACCGGAGCGTGCGCCCAATGTAATCTTATATATATATTCTTGTGTGTTATGCCTTCCCACTGTGCGAACACAGTTTTGGCTCTATTAAAGTGAATGTATCTTACACTACATTGAGTCTCTTGCTTGTTTCCCGAAACTAATTTTTGTTTAACAAATCTTCTTTTTTCTTTTCTTTTTTTTTTTTTTTTTTTTTTTTTTTTTTTTTTTTTTTTTAAATCCGTTGGCTACAAGATCTTCAGAAATTATTCCAAGATGTTGGACACGTAATAAATCGTTATAAATTTTCATTTATCCGTGGAGCTCCTGTAGGGTTTCTGTAATGAATAAGTTATATTAAATTAAAAAAAAAATGGGGTAGGTGTACATCTGCGTTAGCCCCATGGTTGGAACTTCTTTCCCTTTCTTATTGTCTTCAGGACAAAACTTTAATGGTATTATAGCATATTACAGTTGGTTACGAAAATTCGCTGTTATTATTTTCCAGCAGTCATTAGATTGTGGCCACTTACCGTCTTTACCATATAATCAGTCCCTTAATTGAGAGAGACTACATTTTTTCTTCATCGTGAGTCCTAAAAGCGTTCTGGTGGATGATGTTAATGGGTGTATGATGGCCAGTAAACCAGCGTCAGGTTTCTCAGGCAGACGTGTCTGGTTGGAGCAGTCTAATAAAATGCACCATCTTAGCTTACGCCTGAAGGTGGAAAGCAAGTGGAACCAGAAAGAAATCTCGGTAACGAAATAACAGAGTTTAACAGTGCGTTACTCACAACATTTTCATGAGACAGGACAGTGTAGTAGTTAATATTGTTGGATGATAATACGAGGCGCGTCCAGAAAGTATGTTCCGTTTCAATTTATCTCCGCTGCAGCGCTGCGATTGCAGTTCCGCAAATGCGCTGTGACGATGTGTATCAAGGGGAAGAACGTCCGCCATTTGGAGATCGCTGTCAGTTACGTACGCTTTGTTGTGCTTGTTTGAAATGTCGGCGTTGATTGAACATCCCGCCGCCTGTGAAATCAGGTCTGTGATTCGGTTTCTGAATGTGACGAAAGTGAAACCAAGTGAAATTTATCGGCAAACTTGCGATGTTTACGGACCAAATGCGATGAGTGATTCGATGGTGAGAAGATGGGTCCGACAGTTCAATGGCGGGCGTAGTGATGTGCACGATGAAGAACGAAGTGGGCGTCCACCTTTGGTTACAGAAGAACTGGTTCACGCGATTGATGACAAGATCCAGGAAAACCGTAGGTTTACAATTAGTGCTCTCGCTATGGACTTCCCCCGAATTTCACGATCACTGATGCATGAAATTGTTACCAAACAACTGAAATTCCGTAAACTTTGCTCACATTGGGTATCAAAGATTCTCACTGAGCAACACGAAACACAACGGATAGGTAGCGCACTTGAGTTTTTGACCCGTTATGCTGAAAGCGGCGAAGAATTTCTAAGACGGATAGTCACAGGAGATGAAACGTGGTTTTCTTACGACACCCCTGAGAGTAAGCGGCACTCAATGGAATGGAGGCACACTTCATCCCCACCAATGGTTAAGCCGAAGCAAATCATAACACCTCGGAAAATGATGTGCACAGTGTTCTGGGACTGGAAAGGCATCCTACTCATTGACTTCTTACCGCGTGGTCAAACAATCAAAGCAGATGATTATTGCGAGACACTTCGGAAATTGCGCCTTGCAATTCAGAATAAGCGCCGGGGACTGCTATCAAAAGGTGTAGTTTTGCTTCACGATAACGCACGACCACACACTGCAAACGTGACGAAAAACCTCGTACAGGGATTTGGCTGGGACGTGTTTCACCATCCTCCGTACAGCCCTGACCTCGCTCCTAGCGACTTTCATCTGTTCTTACAACTCAAGTCTTTCCTTGGCGGTCATCACTTCACCAATGACGACGAGCTGAAAGAAACTGTTTCCAACTGGTTGAAGACACAGGCGGCAGATTTCTATGAAGAAGGTATGCCAAACCTGATGCCACGCTATGACAAATGCCTGCAAAATTTCGGCAGTTATGTGGAAAAGTTGTTTAAGAGTTGTAGAATTTTGTGCAATAAAAATTTCTTCTGTATCTGTGTACAATTTCATTTTATTACCAAACGGAACTTACTTTCTGGACGCGCCTCGTATGTTTAGAAAGGCGAAGTGCCTCTGCACTAGACTCTACCTGGGTGTGCGTTAGGGAGAAGAGGGGGAGGATAAGAGGGACTAATGTACCACGAGACGGCCTTCCGAGGGGGGTCCAATGACCAGCCGGAGGGCCCCCCTGGCTCAAGAATCCGTCCATTGTCCGCCCAGGCAGTGGTGAAGCTAAAAGGAAAGGTCGTCCATCTGCCCTGAGGAAGCGGCCCCACCGGTTGCGTCACTACTAAAAATGCTTCCCCGATGTCCAATTCATTTCTGTACTCATTTTTCCCACGAGCGATTAGGGAATGGAATAGAAAGGATTTACCGGGCGAGTAAACTTAAAATCTGACAGGAGTAACTTTCGATAAAGCTCTCCGGCCATCCTGATCTGGGTTTTCCATGGTTTTCCTGGATCACTCCACGCGAATGCTGGGATGGTTCCTCACAATAGCCCATGGGCGCCTCCTGCCATATCCCGCATATCCCTTCAAAACTATTACCCTATCGGATAGGTGCAATGCACCCTCCGCCACACACTTTTAGTGAATCGCGGAGTAATAATAATAATAATAATTCTAGCACTACACCTGGCTACAACACCAATTTGCTGGTCCGCTATACCTGTCTCCTGTTTTTCAATTGAACTCACATGGTCATTGTCTCCAAATGGTATTATACCGTGTACTAAATGGTTGACTTAATGGTCGCTTTTATTTCATCATCATCATCATCATTATTATGGTTTGGGGGCGTCCATTAATTACGTGAGGTGTTATTCCGGAATACCGCACCCCCTCCCCTCTGGTGAGATTTCGTGAGATCTAATCGAACCCCCCCTTAAATGAGATTTTGACGGAGACCCTCCACCTCCCCCCTGATAATCGACTTTGTATCTTTTTGAGACCCTTTTTTTAGAACTCATGCTTCCAAAGGTGGTTATACCCCCCTAAGATGGATTTTCGCGTCGTTTTAAGACCATATACCCCCCCCCCACTCACCGACAAAGTTGACTTTCGCGTCATTTTAAACTTTTTTTTTTAGCTCTACCATCCTTCAAGAACTTCTAAACCTCACGTGAGATTTCCGTTGTCCGTACCCCTCGTTGCGAGGATTCGTGAGATTTCGTCGGACCCCAGCCCTCCCCCTGCAAGCCTTCCTGTGTTTCCGTCTTGGTTGATATTGACGATCGTCTTCCACTGTCTCCTGTACAGAAATGTTTCTCCGTCCGTGATATATTCCAAGTTCCAGCCTCTTCTCTCTACGTCCTCCTTCAGTTGGTCTATCCATCTTCTACCTGGTCTTCCCACAGGTGTTTTGCCCGCCATCCTTTTTTTAAATGAGCTTTTGGTAGTCTTGTACTATTCTTTCTCTTAACATTCCCAAACAAGTTAAGTCTGGATGACCTTAACTCTAGATCTGATCTAATCTCCATTCTTTATATGGTCAAGCTTCGTTTTCTGGAGAACCGTTCTAAGAAAATTCATTTCACAGGCTTGAATGTTGCTAAGGCTCTTTGATGTTAGCTAAAGCTGATATGATAAATAAAAATTGAACTTCAAGCTCATAAAAATTCAATAATACAAAATGTTCAAAAATAAATTTTTAAATAGTTATGTTTACGCAATTTTTTAAATTACCTTAGTGATTAACTTAGCGAAGGCATTACCTCACGCACCCGTTGAAGCAACCTTATAGAGAAGTAGAACCTCCGCTGTACCGCAATGAAATTGAATTATTCTAAATGAAAACACCGTCTATTAGAAACTGGTTTCATTCATATATACACAGACGCGTTTCGCCCTTGTGGAATGGGGCATCGTCAGTGACTGTGAATGTGCATACATGTTGGTTTGAAGAAAATTGTAATATTAATATAACAACTTGATGTCTGACACTTAAGGGTAAGAAATGTAGGAACAACACCGGACTCGGATGATGGAACTATAGACACTGCGAAGGACGCATTGCAGAAATTACCAAGACCAAGTTTTGTGGGTGAGTGGTTAACGTTCCGGCCTCGCATTCGGGATGACGCGCGTTCGAATCCCAATCCGGGCATCCAGATTTGGGTTTTGCATGGTTGCCCCAAATCACTCCAGGCAAATTCCGGGATACTTCCTTGAAAACGCCATACACATCCACATCCATACTCTGCAAATCACAAACATTGTGGGTGGCAGAGGGTGCTAAGCACCAATCCTAAACCCGCTCATTCCAATCCCGAATAGTGCGAGGAAAGAAGGAATAATAAAAGGATCAGTACGGCATCTTATTTCTTTAATCTTATCCCTCCGGTCATTGCGACCCAAATAGGTTGGCAAGGAGAAGTATTTCATTTCATTTTCACATATTCTCCAATAAATTCAACGCAAACTACGTCGTCTTCCAAACTATCCCAGCCCAATCTGTGACGCTTTCATAAGGGCTGTAGCAACAAGTCACGAATCGAGCGGCTCTCCTCTGCACCCTCTCCACTGAGTCAATCAGGCCCTTGCGATACGGATCCCAAACTTCACAAAAGTAATCCAGATGCGGACGCACTAGTGTTTTATACGCTATCTCCTTTGTATGAACATTACAATCCCTCAAAATACGACCTGTTAATCGCAATTTAGAATTAGCTTTGTCTACGACGGAAGTCCCGAAGTCCGAATTCCTTACCGTTCCTTGACCCCAGTGCCATGCCGCCTCTAATGACCTCGACATCGACGAGACACAAAGCCATAAGTAAAAGAAAATGTAGAAATTGTCCAAACTGTTGAAGAATATGACAGTAACAGAGTTATGTCATTAGTGATACCTAGTGTGTCGAAACGCATGTAGCTATAAAATTATTATCAAGTGACTGGTGTTATCATCTAGTTTCGTAATGCGATTTTGTTGCTGGAGCGTTCAGCTAAGTGTGTCGCCGCGTAATGCTGATATCAGTTGGAGTGGCTGATAAGCGAGGCGCTATCTCGGCTGCCAGGTGTTATATGTCCCGCCTGGTCAGCAGGCGTTCTGTTTGCTGCCGGCGCCTGTCTTGCTCCTTCCACCGTCTGGTGAGTTCAAACACTTTGTACGACTTTGTTATGAGAAAGTAACAGATTTACTAACTTCGAAGGTTCCTACCTAGTAGGACCATACTGGGAACTATGGCAAGTTAAAGAAATTCGTGTATGTTCACTTTGATCACCAATAGCACTGTGTTACCTGACCGGAAGCAGTTTAATTTAGCTGCAGTGCAGTTTTTTCTTTGCTGTTATCAGTCTTTCGACTGGTTTGATGCAATCCTCCATCCCTTCCTATTTAACCTCTTCATTTCTACATACCCCTTACAACCCACATCCTCAATTATCTGCTTCATATATTCTAATCTCTGTCTTCCTCTACAGTTCTTACCTTCTACTGTTCCCTCCACCAGCAAATTAACTAATCCAGCATGTCTCAAAATATGACCTACCAACCTGTCTCTTTTTTCGGTAAGCTTCTTCCACAAACTTCTTTCCTCACCCATCATTTCCAAAACTCGTTCATTTCTTACTTTGTCTTTCAACTTAATTTTCATCATTCTTCTGTAACACCACATTTCAAATGCTTCAATTTTCCTTCTTTCCGGTATTCCTAAAGTCCATGTTTTGCTACCACACATAGAGTTTTTTCTATTTCCTAGATCAGTATTTGCAACTAAAAGATTGATCTTTTTCATGAAGGCTCTTTTTGCTAGTGCTATTCTGCTTTTAACATCATTCCTGCTTCGGCCATCGGTTGTAATTTTGCTTCCTAAGTAACAAAATTCACTTACTTCTACAATTGCATTCGATCCTATTTTTATATCTAATCTACTAGCATTGGTATCGTTTCTGCTACGTTTCATCACTTTAGTCTTGCTTTCATTTATATTCAGTCCCCACCAACAAATTTCTCTTTAAATTGTTTCATCGTTTTTGGTTAATTATTCATCAATTCTTTTCGAAACTTATTCCAATCCCTGATCCTCTTATCTACAAAAGAAAATCTTCCTACACCCTGGTGCTTCAAATCGAATGTCAGCTTGGGGCCATTTTTTCATTCGAAACATTACTTCTAATTCTTGCACCAACATCTTTCCATATCTCATCACCAATATAGGACTTGTACACTCCCATGATTGTCTTCATTACCCTCCTGTCCACAAATGAAACCCATTCCAGCTCTTTTATCATATCTATTCATGAGTGTATTCTATGGTAATTTCCAGAAACAAATCTAGTAGCCCTTTTCGCACCCCCTACAACTCCTGCATTTGATATGTAAAATGAGGGTCCCATACTACACTACCATATTCGAGCAATGGTCTGACCAAAGTTTTGAAACCTAATTCCTTTACTTCTCTCGTACATCCCCTCATCACTCTCTCCAACAAGTGCAGAATTTTGAAACCTTTTCTTGCTACCTGTCCAATGTGTCCTGCCCAGTTAAGTTTGTTTCTTTGTGTCAAGTGGCGTGCGTGTTTAGTCAAGCCTAATAATGGAACGTTACGATATAGAGGGGATGCCAATTACCGAAATCTCTTGGCTCATATATAAAAAACTAGAATATTGAGTTGTATCATTAGTCTCACTTATTTGTTTTTCCTTGAGTTTAATATACATTTGATATAATTTTTGAATAAAAATCCGTCTTCTAACAACTGTTTTTTATGGACTTGTATCTACCAGACGCGTTTCGCCCTTCTGGAGTGGGGCGTCGTCAGTGGCTATAAATAACATAATATTATAATCATATTTGTGTATATGAATTATGTACATTAATTATATACATATGTTCATGCTTTAAAATTGCAGATTGAACATACAGACGTTAAAATTTTAAAGCATGAACATATGTATATAATTAATGTACATAATTCACATACACAAATATGATGATAATATTATGTTATTTATAGCCACTGACGACGCCCCACTCCAGAAGGGCGAAACGCGTCTGGTAGATACAAGTCAATAAAAAACAGTTGTTAGAAGACGGATTTTTATTCAAAAATATTTATGCAACAACTGCGGAACATGGCCTACAACAAGATTACTGTACATTTGATATAATTTATGTGTTATGAGTCTGCAAATTCCATAATATTTTTTTGTTTTTTTCTTATCTGCTTAACGTCTCTCTAACAGCGAGGTCTTTAGTGACGGGAAAGGATGGGGGGCAAGGAATTGGAAGGAATTCGGCCATGGCCTTTTGAAGGAACCATCCCGCCATTTGCCTGGAGTGATTTGGGAAACCATAGAAAACCCAAATTCTATAATATTAAAAAAAAATCTTCTAGTTATCCATATGAAACACAACTACCAGAAGGTCCAGAGCGCCTTTGAAATTATCATTTTCTGTTTAAGACAAAATTGAATGCTGTGAATTGCTTCTTGTAAGTCAATACTTGTTTTAGAAATACTGCCAGAAGTGTTTAATTTACTGTATAGTATAGAGTATTAATTCAGCGTCGGTCTGCTGTAGCCAGAATACCAATTGTCAATTGGCTTCCTTACTAAGAAAATTCAACGTAACTGAATGGTGCAGTTTTCGGTAAAATTCTAAAAATACTGCTAACAAAACTTAAACCCCTACGCTGATTATATTAATGAATTTATGTTTAATAATTATGCAGAGAGTGTGTTCTATTAGCCCGTTTCAATAAGTGGGATGTTGAGAGCAATTGTGCAGGCCGAATAAAGTTTCAGTGATTACAAAAATATTAACGCAACAAGAGTAATATGCCAAAGTTCATGCTCAGTGTATTTGTAATCAGTATACAGGGTGTTAAGAAAAGTGTAAAATAGTTTAATTCAATTTAATTGCAATGGAGCACAGGCTCCGGTGGCAATTTCCCTAAACACCCAATTACCCCTATCCTGCACCCACCTACATTTGCACTCTACAAATTTTAACTTCAAATTCTTTTAACGTTTTCGGTAATTTATTCATCATTTCTCTTGGTAACTCATTCCAATCCCTGACACCCTTACCTAAAAAAGAGAATCTTCCCACACCCTTGTGCCTGAATTCGAGTGCCAGCTTGTGGTCATGGTCATCTTTTCCCTTCCATGCACTACTTTTCATACCTACTGCAATATCTTTCCATGCCTCATCACCAGTATATGCCCTGTACACTCCCATGACCCTCCTCATCCTCCTCCTGTCTTGCAATGAATCCCATTCCAGCTCCTTTATCATATCCGTCACTGATTGCATTTCCAGAAATAAATCTAGCAGCCCTCGGGAGGTGATTGTATGCATCAAAATAAGACAAAAATATCCAGTAAACATTTGGTCGCAAACGCATATTTTCGAAGTTAATAACAGGTCCGTAATGTGACACCCAACCACGACAATACATGCCTTAGCCCTTTGGCGTAAGGAATCAAGCTCCTTTGAAAATGTCCTGGTTGGTCCTGTACGTCCTCAATTCTTGTCAGCACGTGCAGGGCATTTAAAGCGTATGCATCATAGGCTGTAGCCCAGTGGCGATGAACGGTTATCAGAGGAAGTGGAAGTAAAAATGGGTGTTCCACAGGGTAGCGTATTGGGACCATTGCTATTCACTATTTTAATGAAAAATTGTGTTGATTGATTTCTATCTGAAATTAGATTGTTTGCAGATGACATAATACTGTATAAAAGAATCAAAGCGATAGAGGATTGTAATCTGTTGCAGGAATATCTAGCTGTGTTAGTAAACATGGGATGAAGATAAATGCAAAGAAGAGTCAGTTCATTAGATACACAAAAAAGGGTTAATTATGAATATAAGGTGGGGAACAGAATTGCTTGCTGAAGACTTGAAATTTAAATATCTTGGCATTACAGTTGATAACAAGCTTAACTGGGCAGGATACATTGGACAGGTAGAAGGAAAAGGTTTCAAAGTTCTGCACTTGTTGGAGAGAGTGATGAGGGGATGTACGAGAGAAGTAAAGGAATTGGGTTACAAAACTTGGTCAGACCATTGTCTCGAATATGGTAGCTGTAGTATGGGACCCTCATTTTAAGTATCAAATACAGGAGTTGGAGAGGGTGCAAAAGAAGGGCTGCTAGATTTGTTTCTGGAAATTATCGCAGAATGCAATCAGTGACGGATATGATAAAGTAGCTGGAATGGGATTCATTGCAAGACAGGAGGAGGATGAGGAGGGTAATGGGAGTGTACAGGGCGTATACTGGCGATGAGGCATGGAAAGATATTGCAATAGGTATGAAAAGTAGTGCATGGAAGGGAAAAGATGACCATGACCACAAGCTGGCACTCGATTTCAGGCACAAGGGTGTGGGAAGATTCTCTTTTTTAGGTAAGGGTGTCAGGGATTGGAATGAGTTACCAAGAGAAATGATGAATAATTTACCGAAAACTGTTGAAAAATTTAAAGTATTAATTTGTAGAGGACAAATGTAGGTGGGTGCAGGATACGGGGAAGATGGGGGTGTAGGGAGCCTGTGCTCCATTGCAATTAAAATTAAATTAAATTAAAAACTACTTTCTTACAATTGGAGGCAGTATTTCTAATGTGGCGAATTAGAACGTCTTTTCTCTAGGATGTTCGTTATCTAGTCTGCAAACGTTTTAAACCTTGAGAATATTATGTTTTAGAGTTTTGTCTCCAAATACATTCGTCCAATTCTGTTCAGGTCTATAAACTAAAATTTACAACACATTACGAAATTTCTGTTGTAACACAAAGTCCATTACTTTAAGGGTCCAAACAACTTATTTTCCTGTTGAATGATTACTTAAGACGCTTCATGGTGTGTTTGGATATCCCAACTAACTTTAATTTAGCTGAACTGGCTGAAATGGAGAAAATAATTAGAAACTAGATGGCGGCGTCTATACCTCTGCTACGTTCAGATTCCATGTTGCGCGACTGAAAGCGAGGCCATGCGTTGAATGCACCGCGTTAGAAAATTCATTTTTTCCCCAGTTATACTCATGTAACTTACGTCGCTGAATATATGGAAGAAGTAAATGGCGAATTGTAGTTCGACAAATATCTCCCTTACAAATGGGAGGCGTATTAATTCAGAGTAGAACATCCAGTTCAGAACCAACAGTTTAATGTAGGCACAAACCTGGGAACTATCCCACTGTACTGCAATGTCTCTATTATTATCATTATTATTACTTTGTGATTCAGTAAAAGTGGGAGGCGGAGGGTGCATTGCACCAGTCGTAATACGTAACCATTTGTGCAAAGGCAGGAATATATGGGACATGGCAGGAGGCACCCATGGGCTATTTTTTGGAACCATCCCTGGAGCGATCTGGGAAAACCATGGAAAACCCAGATCATGATGGCCGAAATGTTGGCCTATTTGTCGAATGGCTGTGGTGGGTGTGCTATTCTTTTAATAAACTCGTTTTCTGACTAATTTCCCTGTGGATTCAGAAGAATCTCTTGTTTCTTGTATCTCCAGTTCTTCTTCTGCTAACTGACACCTAGATTTAGATCGAAGAATCATACGGCTTTTCTTATTGCTCTCCCCATAATGAAATACTGAATCCGTTACTATTCCATGCTTACTGTAACATAATTAATACTTTAGTCCTACCACTTTAATGGAGGTTGTCTTGAAAATTCTTGAAAAAGACCGATTTTGATTTCAGTTACCCATTTGCTCTCAAGAAAAAACAATCCGGTGGTAGAAAGATTGGTCGCACAAAGCGTTGCCCAGGGTGCGCCAGATCGCTAGATCTAAAGGACACTCTACAAATTATCTTCGGGGAGGCTCCTTAAAAAGTGGTCGGGCACTAGACAGAACTCCGAAGAAAGAAGACTATCCTTATGGGAAGAGGTGCTTCCCAAACCTTCAAGCTTTAGGGCTCAAGAAGAATCTGCCCCCTGGGTGGAATCTGCCGTACGAGAAATGGAATACTCTGACCAGACTTAGAACAGGAGTATCAAGGTGCAGGAGCAACATGAAAAAGTGGGGATACACGGGATGACGACATGTGTGACTGGGGCTACATTCAGACACCAGAACATCTCCTCGAGTGCAGAGACATGGGCTTCACGTGTCAAGAGGAAGACCAGTTCTCAATCAATGATAAAGCGATCCAAGCAGCTAGTTTCTGGGAAAACACAATCTGAAACAGCCCGGACACGGAAAGTAAGTAAGTAAGTTCTTCAGTTACAAGTCAAAATACAGAAAAAACTAGTTTGTGACTAACAACCACACTAAGTCAGATGGTCGAAAGAGAATTGATCGCTAGGCAACGCGAGGCAGTGCTTGCCGACACCGTGGATCAGATTCAAGTTGTTCGCTACAAGGTAAACTCAGCTACATGTGCAATTTCAGTCACGCGTTGGTATAAGGTGCTGAGCTAATGGATAGCAGTTTCAGCTCAGTTGAGTCAGCATATCATTGCACGTACCCCACTAAAGATAATACTTTTGTGAAGCTGAATAAATAATCTGAAGTAATTAAAATATGTCATCTACAGTACTTGGCACGCATAAAGCCTGTATTGTCAGAGGTAAGGGTCAGAACAGATACATTTTATCAATTCCAGCCAACACCGAGAATCGAACATCGAGCATTTCGTGAAGATCTTCGTAGGTTTTATGGATATAGTTTTGCCTACTACAAATTAAATGTTAAACCGTAAGTATCGTACATTTACCGTGACCGGTATAAGTCCGGACTTAACTTTATAGCCACTAGTGGTAGACACGCTGTTATTGGACCAGTTGATTCAAGTGATTGAATATACTACAAAATCGCAACGCACGCGAATGATTGAAGCAAAGAGAAATTCTTTGTGTTTCCGCTGGTAGTAACGTCAAAATCAAGTAACGCTCAACAGTAGAGGACTAATATCCTGGCAGGTTGTCTGTGTGAAACTTCCCTCCCACGCCAAAACTGGCTCTGTGATAGGCCTACTGATTTCGACCCATTAAGTAAAGAATCAGAGCCATATTACCTTCTAGAACGATTGAGCTTACTTTCTCTTCATTTAGCGTCTGGTTGCTGTGTCTTGCGTCTCTGTCAGGGACACTATAACAGTGAAAGAAACGCATTGTCAGTATCTGTTTGTGAAATGCGTAACATATGTTTTGTATAATCAGTAAAATTTCGTTTGTCTAACGTGTTGTTATAAGGTGGTGATTGACAATCGTCCCAGCATTTGTATATGTGACTGTTGAAAAACGCATGGAAACAGTAATCAAGATAGCCAACTCTGTAATATCTCCCTGGTCTAGAGTGGTGACGCTTTAACGCGCATGAATATATTTTTTTAATTCATTCCTCCCAGCTGAAGGTTGAGGGCGGGTTGCTGGAGAGTCGCGAAGACTCTTTTCAGCCAATCTACTCTACGGGGAGGGAAGGGGGATGGAAGGTCGGCCGTGGCCTTGTAGGGAACCATCCCAGCATTCACCTAGAGTGGTTGAGGAAAACCACGGAAAACCTCAGCCAGGATGTCCGAACGAGGTTTTGACCCTCGTCCTCCCGAATGATGGGGAGGAGACCGAAAACGATGGATTCTTTATATACTATTAGACTGCGCCAGTTCAACTATTTATGAGTCGAAACGTTAGTTGGGGTCTGGCTGCTGTGTAATGAGGCCCAGTTTAATTGTATTTCCCCTTGTTTCCAGGATGTGTTGTATAACGCAACACATGATATACTTCCCACCATCGAATTTAGTTTCCGTTTTGTCGATTGGTGTTAATGGAAGTCTGGTTAATTCTTGTCTTAGGTGGCGGCGTTCTTGTTGCTGTGGTCCACCTAGGGCCGGGCCGCGGCAGCAATCTGGACACGACGGTCCCGCAGCCGCCTCCACTCTCAGAGCCTCCACTCTCTGAGCCTCCACTCACCGAGCCTCCACTCTCCGAGCCTCCACTCTTCGAGCCTCCACTCTCTGAGCCTCCACTCTGCGCGCCTCCACTCTTCGAGCCTCCACTCGCCTCGCCTCCACTCGCCGCGCCTCAACTCTCTGAGCCTCCACTCTCCTAGCCTCCACTCTCTGAGCCTCCACTCTGCGCGCCTCCACTTGCCAGCGCCCCGTGCAGCGCAGCCCACCCGTCACTCTCCCTCGAAGTCTCCACGCTGTCTGCATAGTCCACAGCGTGGTGCAGTGGATTGCAACTGCTCCCGCTCTTCATATCAACCTCTGTGCCACCGTCGAGCAACAGCCGCAGCACACGGACGCTCCCAATACAGCCCGTTGGAACGGAGTTGCCATCAGTTCGCTGGCTAACTTTCTTTTGTCGCCGGCCTAAAGCAGCCATGTGGCCCAAAGGAGCGATGACCATCTGACGTTGCCGTGCACCCCGGCTCTGCTCCTGCCCTGCTCCGCAGCGCAGTCCACCCCCGCTGGTCGGTGCCGCCCCCGGCGCCCGCCCCCAGCAGCGCCCTGAGTCCTGCTCCCCCGCAGTGGTGTCCGCCCCCGCCGAGCACAGTAGCTGCGCTGTGGCCGCGTGTCCCGCGGCCGCCGCCAGCTGTAGCGGCGTCCTGCCCTCTGTGTCCCTGCACTCCGCCTGGGCCCCGGCCCTCAGCAGCACTCCCGCCACGACGGGCCCGCCGCCGCCTCCACACGCCGCCGCCTCTTACGGCGCAGTCCACCCGTCACTCTCTCTCGCCGCCTCCAGATACGAACACTGAACACAATTGTAAAGGTAAAGGCAGTGAGTTTTCTCAACTTTCAAGCTGTATTCCTGTAGGATTAGTACAAGTAGAGCTCCGCATTCGTATTTCGTTATCGTAGGCACTGGAGTGGACCTGCCGTGGTTGGCGACACAGGGACATATTTAGGCATAGACTACCTACACTGTAGTCTAGGGGCCCGCACTACAGAGGGGCAAGCACTACATGCAAAAATAAAAATATAATAAATATAATTCCATGGGATTGTAATGACCTGGCGACAGGATGTCCTATCCCAGATTGAAAGCCACTTAACTTTTGGCCACAACCTGAAATATTAGGGACAAGAGTTGGATACCTGAGGCAAGGAGCGGCTCTCGCCAAAGGATTTTTGATGGAAAGTAGGCAGGCAAACTCACGCTAGAAATCACAAAGCCAATTCCAGAACATTGGAGTTTAATAAATTCAAACTAGTCTACAGACTAGTTTGAAATAGGTTGTTAGGTAATGGTAGGTGCGGGAGAGAAAGTTACTGCTTCCCCAATTCAGATCCGCTGGTCAACTACGGCAGCATTAATACGCAGCAGTACAGCGATGCAAACTGTACAGCACTACGTAGCAACTTGATGGTACTGGCCCCTCCCTGTGGTCTCCGTGATCCTTTATACTAGTTGACAACAGAGAACGTCGTGCCACTTGGCTAATTCTTATTTGCACATGAGCAGCAGCACTTCTGCTCGCCCAGTGTGGTTGTAAACAAAACCAATGCGTGACACAAACTCTTGCGTACATGATACTCCTTTTTGATCTGACCCTGACGGCAGCACGCCTTCCTATACGGGCTATTTATCCCAACTGACCGTGCGCTCCAGCGAGCCTGCCAGCTCGGCTGTCCACCACGTGTGGTCAACACAGCTTCGGCAATCCAAAGCCTACATCTAGATATCTTTTAACAATTATATTTTACTTTTAATATTGAGTATATTACACCTCCCTTCCCGGGGAAATTGATGCAACATACCAGTTGCAGCAATTTTGGCTATTCTGGATCTGACTTTCTTTCACTTCCTCTCCATTCCTATGTCTATGTTAGTTTACATCATTACATCGTATTTATGCATATTTTCATCAAATAAATTCAATAGATAAGTACGTTTCATTAACATATTGTTTCCTCTTTTCACAATTCAGTTACTAAAAATTGAAGTCAATCATAAGTATTCACATTACCAGCTGATTCTTAATGTTAATGAATCCTAAGTTCATTCAATCCCCACTTCACTACATAATTAAGATTAATATTAAATTACGTTACCTTTACTATACTATAATAAAATACAATTTATGTTGTGACAGTACTATTTACCTTTTGTCACTTCTTTTGGCTATTGTTGTATCTTCCTCTGAGAAACCAGTGATGGCAATGCTTTCGTCACCTTTTTAACTTCTACTGAAATTAATTCTTTCATCCTCCAAACTGGAGTTGATCTTCGACTACACTGAGTCGTGACTCTCTACAATTATTTACTATTGAGTATATTACAAGGGATTCTATGGGCTGTGCATTCCGCCCCTGTCTTAGCCGTCTTAACCTAACCCGGTAGTGCTACCAGGTACAGGGGACCTACAGAATATACTAAATAATAATAATTCCGTGTAGTCCTAATGACCTGGTGATAGGGTTTTCTATTGGCTGCGCATTCCGCCCGTCTTAGCCGCCTTAACCTAACCCGGTAGTGCTACCAGATACAGGGGACCTACAGATATAACTAAATAATAATAATTCCGTGTGGTCGTAATGACCTGGTGATAGGGTTTCTATTAGGCTGCGCATTACGCCCCTGTCTTAGCCGCCTTAACCCAACCCGGTAGTGCTAGCAGGTACAGGGGACCAACTGATATACAAAATAATAATAATTCCCTGTGGCCATAATAACCTGGTGACAGGGTTTTTATTGGCTGAGCATTCCGCTCCTGTCTTAGCCGCCTTATCCTAACCCGGTAGTGCTTCCAGGTACAGGGGACCTACAGTTATACTAAATAATAACAATTCCTTGTGGTCGTAATGACCTGGTGACAGGGTTTATATTGGCTGAGCATTCCGCTACTGTCTTAGCCGCCTTAACCTAACCCGGTAGTGCTACCAGGTACAGGGGACCTACAGATATACTAAATAATAATAATTCCGTGTGGTCGTAATTACCTTCTGACGGGGTTTCTATTGGCTGCACATTTCGCCCCTATTGGAGCCACATTTACCTAACCCGGCAATACTACCGGGTACAGGGGACCTACAGTTTAAAATGGAATCCAAACCACGGAAGTGTTCTGGTGTACTTCACATTACAGCTGTGCCAGAGGTGAAGGTCGGGTCAAGTGCCTATGAAAATCTTCGCCGAGACAGGGATTCGAACCGGGGACCTTTTGATCTCCAGTCAGACAACTCAACTAACTGAGCCACCAGACCACTCAAAATAAAAATCTATTAGTAGTGTCAACATGTTGACAAGCCTCTCAAAAAAATCAATATTGTTTTTTTTTAATGTTTCTCTATTGCGTGCATTGGTGATGTTAATCACCTATTATCGTTCGCTTTATCTTAGGTAGGCCTACTGTTTCATACTGTTACTAAAACTTTAGAGATTGTTAGTCCGCAGGACTTTACTGAGTGTGTTTGCTTGCAACAACATTACTACAGAATGCAGTACCTTATCTGTAGATCATCAGTCGAAAAATTTAAAGTGCAAGCCTTAATTACTAAGGTCGTTACATTTAGTCTTGGAAACGATACCGAAAGTACGTTACGCAGTTTCGGTTACTCAGTACTTTATCCTCGCACATTTTACATTATTCAATTAATTGTGCTAAAAGGTTTATTAATTATAAATATATATACACAAGGCTCTGCGCCACAGTAATAGTCTATGGACCTTCAGATCATAAACGGCCCGCACCACAGGTTTAGCTTAGGGGCCTACAGATCATAAAGGGCCCGCACTACAGGTGTAGCCTAGGGGCCTACAGATCATAAAGGGCCCGCACCACAAGTATAGCCTAGGGGCCTACAGATCATAAAGGGCCCGCACCACAGGTATAGCCTAGTGGCCTACAGAACATAAAAGGCCCGCACCACAAGTATAGCCTAGGGGCCTACAGATCATGAAGGGCCCGCACCACAGATATAGCCTAGGGGCCTACAGATCATGAAGGGCCCACACCATAGGTATAGCCTAGTGGCCTACAGAACATAAAAGGCCCGCACCACAAGTATAGCCTAGGGGCCTACAGATCATAAAGGGCCCGCACCACAAGTATAGCCTAGTAGCCTACAGAACATAAAAGGCCCGCACCACAAGTATAGCCTAGGGGCCTACAGATCATGAAGGGCCCGCACCACAGATATAGCCTAGGGGCCTACAGATCATGAAGGGCCCACACCATAGGTATAGCCTAGTGGCCTACAGAACATAAAAGGCCCGCACCACAGGTATAGCCTAGTGGCCTACAGAACATAAAAGGCCCGCACCACAAGTATAGCCTAGGGGCCTACAGATCATGAAGGGCCCGCACCACAGATATAGCCTAGGGGCCTACAGATCATGAAGGGCCCACACCATAGGTATAGCCTAGTGGCCTACAGAACATAAAAGGCCTGCACCACAGGTATAGCCTAGTGGCCTACAGAACATAAAAGGACCGCACCACAATTATAGCCTAGGGGCCTACAGAACATAAAAGGCCCGCACCACAAGTATAGCCTAGGGGCTACAGATCATGAAGGGCCCGCACCACAGGTATAGCCTAGGTGCCTACAGATCATGAAGGGCCCGCACCACAGGTATAGCCTAGTGGCCTACAGAACATAAAAGGCCTGCACCACAGGTATAGCCTAGGGCTCTACAGATCATGAAGGGCCCGCACCACAGGTATAGCCTAGGGGCCAACAGATCATAAACGGCATGCACCACAGGTATAGCCTAGCGGCCTACAGATCATAAAGAGCCCGCACTACAGGTATAGTCTAGCGGCCTACAGATCATAAAGGGCCCGCACCACAGGTATAGCCTAGCGGCCTACAGATGATAAAGGGCCCGCACCACAGGTATAGCCTAGGGGCCTACAGATCATAAAGGGCCCGCACCGCGACTCTGACCAAGGGCGTAACTATCGGAGGCTAGGCGGTGCCCGACACCTAGGCCATCAAGCTCTTGGGGCTCAGGGAACCCCTGCCAGCAGTAAAACTCACAAGTCTTGGTAGAGCTAAAAAAGGAGCGGACACACCAGCATCTCGGACCGCCAGCACATCCGGGCGGTAAGGAACAAGTGGCGATAGTGGTGGCCGCAGCGGGCCGCATATAAAGCCAACGCTTTCGACCAATCTGAGCGAGTGGACCTTTCAAGCTGAAGGTATAAAGGAGGTTAGACAGGAGGCCAAGCCAGTAGAGGCAGAGAAAGTCAGCTGAGAACAACTACAAGATACCTGATGAAGACAGCAGAGTCAGCTGTCGAAACGTCGTTTTTCTACACAACCATCCGGCTGGATACCCGAGAACATTTTGTTGCAAAGTTAATGTACTTATATTACTCACATGTCTCATAAATTTAGTGCTAATTTTGACGTTATTCACGTTTTAAGCTAGATAAAGTGGTGTATGTGGGGTGTGTTTTATCTGCGCAGGACACTGTAGATGTGAGGACTGAGCTGATGCTGATCGCTTGCACTGACGAGGAAGTGCTGTCCCGGCCCGTCTGGTTGTTTGGAAGTTACAGGCGACCACACAGCCATGGAGGCTGCGCCAACACCTGTTCTCAGCTGACGAAGGCTCTGCTTGACACTGCGGAGACTGCTCGATGGGTTCTATCAGAACGGTCACCTACGGCTGCTGAAGAAGGCGCGACAGCAGCCTCTGGGTCAGGCTGCGCGGCTGTCGACAACGCGTCCTCGATGCCTCGGTTGGTGGCCTCGACGCTGTGAACATCGTCGCGGGGCAGATGAAGCTGCACGCGGGGGCGGACCTGGAGGCGGCGAGAGAGAGTGACGGGTGGACTGCGCTGCACGAGGCGGCGGCGTGTGGAGGCGGCGGCGGGCCCGTCGTGGCGGGAGTGCTGCTGAGGGCCGGGGCCCAGGCGGAGTGCAGGGACACAGAGGGCAGGACGCCGCTACAGCTGGCGGCGGACACGGGCAGTGTGCGCACCGTCAGAGCGCTGCTGGGGGCGGCACCGACCAGCGGGGGCGGACTGGGCGGCGGAGCATCGCAGGAGCAGAGCCGTCAGCGCGCTGACAGCGGTGCTGTGACTCGTGATCCCGCCTGGCCCACAGAAACTACTTAACGGAGAACGAGAGAACTCGGATGCAGTATGAGGAGTTCTGTTGCCAGACGGCGCAGGTGTTAGCACAGTTCAAGGAGCTTTGAGAGGGCAGGAAAGCTGCTGGCACCGGGACGGATACTTCTGTTCGACACAAGTGATGACAGAGTTAAGTCTCGAAAACATGCGGCTGCTAGTAGAGGCAAGAGACGTTAACCTAGTATCTTGCTTTTCCGGATGATGACGCGATGGATTCGTTAAAAGCGCAACGTTTCGACCACCGTGCTATGTCCTTCATCAGAGGTACTGCTGGGTCTGGGGAGCGCGCGCTCGGAAACCATCAGCGATGACATCACGGTCCTTACCACACCTAGCGAAGGTAGTCGGATGGGGTCGTTCGTCTTGCGTCCTCCTCAGTAGCTATGACCAAATATGGTGAAGTTGCAGACCACTATCAGCATTCATGTTGCTAGGTGTCTTTTGTATTTCTGGTGCCTCTCTCAGTCGCCGGGACCAACTTCTCCTCTCTATGGCCACTTTATTGGTCTGCTCCATCTGGAGAACCTAGATAGGACTTTCGACGAGCGCGGAAGCCCGCGCACTTATTAGACGCTAACGCCCCTGAAGATGGTGTCTGGACGCCGCTGCACTTCGCTGCCCTGTCTGGCCGCTCTACTGTCGCCAAAGTGGTTTTGGTGGTCGGAGCGGTCAAGATGGGGAAAAATTGAGACGACCGAATGAAGTACGACCAGTTTGATAGAGCTTCTGAAGTAGATGTCTGGTCTCTTCCAATATATCAGTACTTCAGAACGTCTACCTTTTTATTATTATTATTATTAAAAATCCATGTTATATAATTTTTTATGTCTTACTACCAAACCAGTAATTTTACTAATTTCTAAGAGTTACTAACAAATTACTTCTAAATTCCCCCATTCACCTTTCTGTTAGTCTCAAAACTTCTTTTTCATAAAACATGTTATATACTTTTATGCAAAACAGACAAAACCATAAAATGTAGTAAAAAATTTATTAAATAATAGATCTGTACATTAAATTTCCAGAGCTTCATTGTATATTAATCTCATCTCATTGTTCCTTTCCTTTTTCCTAATGAAACCGCTGTAAAATTATCATTAATGAAATATCACAGAGGAGTTCAATAGATGATCCTAGACCAGAAATACGTACAGCAACTGAACTAAATATTGTGCTCAGTGGATGATGACTACTTGACAACCACTCACCACAGAGATATAGACAAACGGCTGGAACTACAGATTAGATGTGTCACAGATGACAGTAAGAAAAATTTCTGACTGGAACAAGACTGACAAGGTGTGCAAAGGAGAGTAGCTAGATTTGGTTGTGGAAATTATCACATGACCCAGTCAATAACTGATATGATATAGGAGCTGGGTTGGGAGTCATTGGAGGGTGAAGAGAGTGCTGGGAGTGTATAAGGCGTATATTGGCGATGGGGCTTGGAGGGATATTGGTCAAAGAATTAGGAATAGTGCATGGAAGGGGAAAGGTGACCATGACAACAAGCTGGCACTCAATTTCATGCATAGTGGGATCTTGTTTTTTTTTTTTTTTTTTTTTTTTTTTTTTTTTTTTTTTTTTTTTTTTTTTTTTTTTTTGGAAGCGATGTCAGGGATTGGAACAAATTACCAAGGGAACTGATGAATTATTTACCAAAAATGCTTAAGGAATATAAAATTAAAATTTGTAAATCGGAAAAATAAATGGGGGAGAAAATTAATATTCCAGTTGTAAAAGATAGTTTAAAAAATGTTGGTAAAAAAAAGGGGTAATTAGATGACTATGGAAATTTCCACCGAAGTGTTAGCTCTATAGCGATTAAATTAATAATAATTTCTGATATCTGGAAAGGTACTTTAACACCTATCCTTCAAAACAGAAGAGGTGAACGATGCAGCCCACAAATGACCTGCTTTACTGAAATCCTGAAACATTACTCCAAGATATGGTTGCTATGCAGAACAGATTATTGCGTCTGCCTCTCAGTTCATGGCCTTCCTTATACAAGAAATCACTGATACATGCGAAATACGAATTTTGCCATCAAGAGGCAGAATATAGTCACGACGGCGGTGTCCAGCATCCAACATGGAGGTGGTGTCCAGCAACCCAACATGGCGGCCACGTCTTGTCATCGATTACAAAAAACGAGGGTACAAGGCACAGAGTAACACGCCGGGTCGTAATGGGGGGAATGTGTAATTGAATATTTCGGACAAAATAACTGGCTTTGTAGATTACTTTTTCTACTTCTTACTATGTGCTGGTGTAAATGTTATTAGCAACATTGTAACTCAACAACCGTAGTTTGTCTATATTGCCCACGCGTAATTATTAATATCTAACACACACAATATATATTTCTTTAGAAATGTATTTGCTATTCACAGTCGCCAGATGGTAAACTCCGTTTATGAGGAGGATAGGATAGTGTATAAGCAGGGCCAGATTAAGACAGCACGGGGCCCAGTAGCTTCGTTTTCACCATCCGGAGGAATTGTAAAGCTAAAAAAAAGTATTTATTCAGCGCCCCTGAAAGTACAATCACAGTTCAGGTTAAACACTAGATTTATTTACACTTCAAGGAAAATATTCCCTCAGGAGTCACCAACCAAAATTATCCTGTATCAGACTACTTCACCAGAAGATTGCAGTGTTGGTGGGAGAGAAACACACACTCGTCACTCTGACTGAGATTATAAATGGCGCGACCAAAACAGCGGACCGTTACTGTTGAACGGTCATTTCACGACTGCCGCCATTTCTCTCCCATTAGCCATTGCACGATCCTACAGAGCAATCTATAGCTATCCTTGGTACTACCTCGGCAATACGCGGTCTATATGAATGTATATACAAACATTTGCAAACCCCACATTACAGCACCATTGCTGTTGAACCGTTACAAAGTGTTATGGTAACCTGATGACTTATTTACGATTCAGAATGACAAAGGTGATGAAAAGGGTATACACACCCGATCAGCCCAAATGTGACCACACAACAAGGTGAATAAAGAGACGGAAGCCTCTCATTCCAAGGGGCACCACACAGAATCCATAGCATGCCACAAGTATTTCTAATTAGATGTCATTCTGAAGCTCGTGTGAGTATATAAAAAAGGCAACACTACACAAACAAATAGATGCTAATAAAATATGATGGTGCAGTTCGGGTGACACAGTTTTTACATTTAAAAATGTATATATATATATATATACAACAAAACATGCATCCAGATTAAATTACAATAATGGATTACAAACATAATGTATGTTGTTTTAATTTAATTCATAAACTATTTAAAGGTCGAAACTGTTAGTCTGTTCCTCTATAAAGTATCAAGAATTTTGTATTAAAAGGAACTGACCTACGAATTCAGAAAAGTAATTTATCTAAAACTGAAACAAATTAGTACAATCACCAGTTAAGACAAAGACCAAAATAACAAGTACCTATAATTGTTTTGAAAAGTAAAAATTGCTTGATTTTTAGATTTGATTGAAGTATTAATGCACATCGAAAGATATCCGATTCCTCCTTCAACAAACAGATTCTTTTATGTTCCATGCAACTAGCACATTTCATTTTTGTTTGGATCCCATAGCTTTGATTGAATTTATATTTCGTGTGGGAATTTTGAAAATGTAATTGTATCTCCTCCTATCCTTTTAGTTCTACGATGAATCTACTATAACATACTGGTGAAAAGATTAATTACATCGATAATTCTGGTATGAGCTTAATTACTAGATACTGAGCATATTTGACAGACAAATTTTGATTGTTTGTGGAAATATTAAAGTCATCTGCCATAACTTTGAAAGGATATATATGTTTACAAAAATCTTTTAATTTGCAACTGAGTTTTTAAAAATTCGGTGGGAGAAGGATGTTTTTCACATCCTTCCAAATCTGATTCAACAAAGTGAAAAATATATTTTGAAACTGCATGCTAAGGTTTAGAAGGTATTTGCCACAAAATAACGATTCTTATTTTTTTTTTTAAATTAGCATCCTATTTTCTATTGATCTGCAATACAATCGTTTGAATTTACAATTTCTATGAGTAAAATTCGGAAATTCCTGGTTCATTTTACTTCCTTAAAGCTGGGTACAGGGAAAGAAAAAAATCTGTTTTTTTTTTCACGCATCCTTATGACGAACGAATCGTTTTTTTTTTCGCAATACAATTTTTTTTCTTGTGAAATGAAGAAATTTTAAGTTGATATATACAACTGCGAAAGGAGGAGGGAATTTCACCACTTGGATATGTTTACCACAGATAAAAGAAAAATTGGAAGAGACAGATTTTAGATATCCCAAAATTATTAAAACCATCAGTTGTTCATATCACCAAACGGAATCAATAATAAAACAACTTAAGTAACACAAAAAATTCCTTCAATAACTATGAAATAAATAAATCAGTAATGATCTACAACTCTTATTTTATCAAGAAAATTGGTAGAAAGCAGATTAGTTTATTAATGACACTGTACAATAGTAAGTAAAATACATGAAGTAGGTTATATTACACAAATATCTGAATAATTTCAGAGCTCTTAACATTAGATTTTCCCCTACAAACCACAAAGAAGAAATATACCAAATATAACACATCTCCTAACCCTTTTAATTTTTCCAAACTCTGTACTTGGTTATGCACAATTTTGGCAATTGAAATAGATTTGCATACAACACAGTTCACTGATATCCCTTAATAACAGTAGTTTATCTCCAAATATCACAGCATAATCACATTTCAACATTGGTCAATCTCAAATAATGGTTTTCATTAAGTTAAAAAAGTAAACTATGATTGGGTTTTCTGTAATGTCTGATGCTTTTTTGGTAACATAGATACGTGAAAAATTTGCCAGAATATTCACAAGAAAACTAGCGTAGCCGTGAATGAATTGTTCGATGCTTTTTAAGATCCCCAGACTGAGTAAACGATTTTCCACAAACCTCACAAGAAAAAGGGCGTTCACCAGAGTGAATCCTCTGATGAATTCTAAGAGCCCCAGAATCAATAAAAGATTTACCACAAATCTTACAAGAATATGGGCGTTTGCCTGAATGAATCCTCAGATTCAAGATTACCAGACAGTGTAAAAGATTTACCACAAACACTACATGAAAATGGGCGCTCACCAGAGTGAATCCTCAGATGGCTTTTAAGATCCCCAGACTGTGTAAAAGATTTGCTACAAACATCGCAAGAAAACCTGCGTTCGCCTGAATGAATCATTTGATGCATTTTAAGATGCACAGACTGTGTAAATGTTTTTCTACAAGTTTCACAAGAAAATGGGCGCTCACCAGAATGAACTCTATAATGACCTTTAAGATTCCCAGATTTTGAAAACAATTTCCCACAAATTTCACAAGAAAATGGGCGTTCACCAGAATGAGTCATATGATGCTTTTTAAGGGCTCCAGAATCAGTAAAAGATTTTTCACAAAACTGACAAGAAAATGGGCGTTCGCCTGAATGGATCCTCTGATGTATTTCAAGATTACCTGACATTGTAAAAGATTTTCCACAGTCATTGCATGAAAAGGGGCGTGCCTGCGAATGAATCAATAGATGTGATTTAAGATGTGCAGCTTGTTTAAAACATTTTCCACAATCTGAACAAGAAAATGGACGTTCTCCTGAATGAATCCTTTGGTGATTTTTAAGGTTCCCAGACTTTTTAAAATGTTTTCCACAAATTTCGCATGATAAATGCTGTTTATCAGCATGAATTCTCTCATGCTCATTAAGCATACTGGGCTGCATAAAAGATTTTGAACAAACTTTGCAAGAAAATGCAGTGTCACCTGAAAGAGTGGTGTGATCCACTAGAGGTCTTTCAGATGGCATTACAGAATTTTCAGAAACTTGACTAGAAATTGGGACATAACCTGCACAAACGTTTTGATGTTTAAGACTGGAAGACTGCAGTTCTGATGTTTCATGTAATTTGCACACAGTAAACAGTTTGTCTGACTGACTCATCTCTTGTTTGTATCTAGTGCCATTACTGCAGTTGCAGGTTGTTCCATCCATTATGGTGCTGATTTGATGTTTGACTATGGAAAGTTGTTGTTTACAACTGTCAAAGTTACATTTCGAGCCACAATCACCACTGTAAACAACAGAGTTTGTAAATTATTATATAGTGACCCCTAATTACATTAGAGAAGTATGGTAAACCAATTATTTGATACATTAATACTTTCTATTTTCTAACTAGTATATATGAAAATATTCCACATATAGTTTGGTATTGCAAGAAGTAGTACATTGTATTTTCAAACAATAAGTCGTTTTGGCTATGAATTTCAATAGGCCAACATTAGTAAAAATTGGGACCAAACATGACTGCAACAAAAATATGATTTAAAATAAAAACAAGAACCATTTCAAAGGAAAAATGATGTAAAACACTCCTCCTTATATAATAGTAGAAACTAAAAAGTATTATTAGTTTGAAAACCATAAATCGAAAATAAGAGTACATATATTTGTGTAAATCAAGATTCTGATAAAGTAAAATACTGTTTGATTATACAATAATAACTACACAAATAAAATGATTGCCAGAAATTTTTTTTATACCTAACGAAAATTGACATCAATAAATTAAAATATAACTGTGAAAGAAATCCCAGATAGTTATAGTTCAGCATGTCTGATTACAAAGATACAGATCCTTTTTACTGTTCAGAACAAAAGCAAATATCGCAAAAAATATCAATAATTAATAGATTTTCTACAGAATTCATATTTACACATAATAAAGTATTTTTAGGTATTTTTTTTAATTTACATCTTGTATAATAGTTACAATAAGTAATTATATTTTCCCCATAAATCACAGCAATATTTAAATCACAATAATATAAATAATTAAATTTAACTAGGAAATAGAATATTGGAATGCTTTGTTTTGTAACCAAAGCTTAATTCACAAATATTTCAATCAGCTGTTGGATGCATGCAGACACTTTATGGTCTATGTGAAGGCAATTCTCAGTGTTAAATACAATATCCTACTTAATCATTTAGAATGCATAGGTTTTCAAAATAAAGACAACTTTATAAGACTATCAGAATGCTTAAAATCAAACTCGTATGGTGGGGGTCACAAATTATCTATCAGGATGTATGGTCATAAATAAATTATTTGGCCCCTCCTCGTAATTCACACCATCAATTAAGTATCAATAGAATTTACTACAGTTAAAGTAATCTAAAAAAAAAAAAAAGAATCACAAGGGAAACATAGGCCTTCTCTATACAACAATGTCATCTGCAGTTGAGATCTTATAACAACATTCAAATGTTTAATTTTATTTTATTCCTGATTAGTGATTATGGTTGATGCATTTTCCAACTCCTTTAACATTTAAGCCACATTACAACTCCACAAACAGCTTACTACCAAACCTTAAACACATAGTTAACTTGGTTTTAAGCTACTTGATACAAATCTCATTTATACTGTCATATTGTCAAGGGATCTCAAAAATACTTTGCATTAATGCTCATATTTTTATTAACATGTTAGGCAACTTAAGCACTGATTGTCCTAAAACTGTTTTGATTTCATTGTAAATATAAATATCAAAAAAGAAAAAGAAATGACCTCATAAAATTATTAACTAAGCAAAAACAGTACTCCTGGAAACGCAAAAAAATTAAATACATGTTAGCTTATGAATCAGTACATGAAAAAACTTTACTGTAAATTGCAGAAGTAATACTTACTAATGACATTTTTTTTGCTTATGGCTTTAAGCCTCATCAACATCGCAGTCATTAGAAGTGGGAAACGACTGGGCAACAAATGGGAAGGAATTATGCCATGGCCCTTTGGAGAAAGCATCAAGGCATTCACCTACGGTCATTGTGGGAAAAACAAGGAAAACTCTAATCTGAATGCGCGGAAGGGGTTTCGAACCGAAGTCCTCCCAAATCTAAAGACACTGAGTTCTACGATGAATGCGAAGTATTTGGTGATACAAGCAAAAATAAGGAATTCTAACTGACATATAATTTCCATTAAAACTGATATCTGTTCATACAAAGACAAATTTTAAGAAATAATTACTGTTTGTGGGAACTGTCAAGTACTAATAACAGCAGGAATAAAAATATATACTGTAAGAACTGGAAAGACAATATGAACAATAGGTAATCAAGTATGCAACCCTCCTACTTATAACAATAGAGTAGGTGCTACAATAAAAATTAATGATTCAATGGCAAAGAGAACTGTGGCAAGTTGATTCAAAGCTGAAGCCTGGCTGATACAACCAGTGATCAAAAACTGGAGACAAGTAAGAAAGAAAAAAATAGCATACAAATATTATACAGTATAATTGGTGATACTAGTGATAGATAGGCAAACATGCTTCAAAAAACTGTAACAAAACATCAAAAAAATAATAGTGGATCACAGTGACTGCAGAAGGAATTAGCGGTCATAGCAACTATCCGGGAGAGAAAGCAGATTTCTAATGCAACAGGTAGAAGGAAAAAGGTTGTGTAGGCTTTGTGAAGTAACACTTTATCAATAACCATAGGTACATCTTTAATAGAATACCTGCAGTGAAAATCTGACTAGCCAACATACTGTCTACAAACAGAGAAGAAAAAGGCCAACAACAAAAAACTGGACAAATTTCTGAATGACAAGTTACAGAAAGTAACAGAACAAGTTGTACCATTCAGAAAAATGCAGCAGCCATACTGGAGGGGTGAGGAGGGAAGTATAAAAGATGTAAGGATAATTGGAAAAGATCATGGACCAAACTGAATGCAAGGCAAAGTCTTCCAGCAACTGGTGGTAAAATTATATTCCACCTTGTACGGGCATATGAATTAATGACTTTATCAGGGCAGATTTTTTGGTAAAGTGAAATGAAAGAATTCAACTTTGTTAATTTAATTTTCTTTTTAAAAAATAATATAAAAAAGTTCATCTTGTTACCAAACCATATTAGGCAGTTTGCTTATTATATGTGCTTGGAAAGAGTCAAGAGAAGATGCTAAGCATAAGACTTAAAATCAGGGTGGAATTAAGTGGAAAGAATCCAGGTATGTAAAGGACATCATACTACAAAGAATTGATGAAAACAATTGGAAAGAGTATCAATAATCATGTAGTGGGTATTTTTGTGGCAATATCAGGCATATTTAATATTCCATTGTGGCTCAAGCTATTTGCATGGCTGAGGAGACACATTATCCACAATGACTACATTACACATTCAGAGATTGCTGCTGATACAGGACTGCTTCCTCGAGATGCTTGAAGATGACTAAATGCTGGTTTTTGTGCTCCACTATTCCCAGATTCATGACTATAAGCAGATACAGAGATACTTTAAAGAACATCAGAACAGATTTGTGGTGCAACAATTTAAAAAATGAATCAGATGCTTAATCAGATGAACAACTAATACTACCAATCATACGAGGGCCGTTCAGAAAGTAACCTCCGATCGGTCACAGTGCGGGTGGTGGGGATAGTCGCGACGCCATCTGTGCATTCACGCACTCAGCAGGTCAGTCGGCATCAAGCCGTGGTCGAGTGAACGTCGTACCTGCACTAGTTTAGTTTTTGTGGCAGTTTGAAATGTGTGCTGCAATAGAAAACCCCGCCAAATGTGAAGTGCGTGCTGTCATAAGGTTTTTTTACAGCCAAAGGATATTCTGCAGCAGCTATTCATCGTGAGCTTTGTGCCGTGTACGGACCAAGAGTTATGAGTGAAGGAGTTGTCCGTGAATGGGTACGTTTATTTAAAAGTGGACGAGAAAACATTCATGATGAAGAGAGGAGTGGTAGACCATCATTGGTGACTGACAAACTCGTTCAGACAGTTGATGAAAACGTTCGTAAAAATCGACGTTTCACAATGTCAGAGTTGTCTACTGTTTTTCCGCAGATTTCTAAGACTCTCTTGTACGAGATAGTGACAGCAAGATTGGGTTACCGTAAGTTCTGTGCACGATGGGTGCCCAAAATTCTTACCGACCACCACAAAACTCAAAGAATGGCCTTTGCATTAGACTTTCTGTCACGTTATGAGGACGAAGGAGAACCATTGTTAAACAGAATCGTGACCGGTGACGAAACCTGGATTAAGTACGTGAACCCTGAGACAAAAGAACAATCAAAGATGTGGGCACATTCAAATTCGCCTACCAAACCAAGAAAAGCCTTGCAAGATTTTTCGGCCAGAAAACTGATGGCAACGGTGTTTTGGGATGCCAAAGGGGTGTTGTTGGTTGAATTCATGGAACGTGGGACGACCATTAATCAAGACGTGTACTGTGAAATACTAAAAAACTTACGACGGGCTATACAGAACAAACGCTGTGGTATGCTGGCATCCGGTATCGTTTTTTTGCACAATAACGCCCGTCCTCACTCTGCTCGCAGAACAACGGCCCTTCTCGAGTCCTTCAAGTGGGACGTTATCAACCATCCACCTTACAGCCCAGATCTGGCGCCAAGCGATTATCACCTCTTCATGCATATGAAGAAATGGCTCGGATCGCAGCGGTTTGATGAAGATGAAGAGCTCAAAGATGCGGTCACAGGCTGGCTCCAGGCACAAGCGGGTGATTTTTATGCAGAAGGAATTTCAAAGCTTGTGAAGAGATACGATAAGTGCTTAAATCGCTATGGAGACTATGTAGAAAAATAGTGCAAAGATGTAGTTGTAAGATGTATATATTAAAATATTTTTATTTAACTTGGTGTATTTTTTTAAATCAACCGGAGGTTACTTTCTGAACGGCCCTCGTATATCACTTCTGCCATCCAAGCATAGTACAAATTTTTTTAAAGCACTATACAGAAATAAAACTTTTAGAATAAAGTATCACAGCACTGGAAAATATATCTTTAATGATTAAAGTAAATTAATTTGAAATGGAAAATGTGAATTAAATATTACATATCTTAATGAATGCTAAACAATGCTAAATGATTCAATTACTTAGCTTTATTTATATGTGGAAAATTTTATTGAACTGTTACAATTAATATATGACACTGCTAATACTGTGATATTAAGTTTTATCAGTCACTCATGATAGGTTCATGTAAAATTGGAATAATCTAGACATGAAGGTATGTTCACACATGGATAATTATGCCAGAGTTTATATTGGGATTTGTATATTTGAAAAGTCATGGTAATTTATCTCACACAAGTAGCTCATACATTTTGTATATGTTCATTTCATCTCTGACTTGCATCTCATATATGCACATGTACAATAGCCAGATTTAACATAACCAAAAACTAAAATGCAGAAATTAGTGATATACACTGTAAGAAGAAGGTTTCCATTGTTTGCTCATTCTGTTTATGTCATTAGTTCTTTCATAAACATGGCAAAAACAGCAACTTGTATTTAACCCCTAGAAAGGATTTTATTTAAATTTTCTTACCACAATCTAGTTTTCTTTCCAATTTTAGTGAGTACAGACCAGCCATTGAAAAAATAATAATAATTCTTGTCAGGTGGTGTTTTTAATTATTTGCCACTTAAAATGAAAATAATGACATAAATCAGTGCACACAAACATGAAGCAGGTTTTTACACTTGTGTATACTGATGTAAACACCAGGTTCCTACTCATACAAGTCACTGAAGGCCTCAGACATGTTCAAATAGATGTGCTGTTGAAGTTCTGATACAAATTCCAACACATGTTCTGAATTTGTGCCAGATGTAAATGTAGCTTAAGACGGAAGCAGGTGCTGATTAGATTTGATACTAACAAGAATCTACATGTCAAGCAGCAGGGTTTCAATAACTAGGAGCTACAATACCTTTCAGGAACAGCCACTTGTACTGAATCCTCTTGTTCGGCATCATCTAGCAAGTTCTGAAAGAAAAAGAGCTACATAATAATCCATATTTGAATGTCAGGAAGAAGAAATAAAACAGCTGAATATAGGATTAGAAGAACATAAACTTCAACATTTTAAGGAAAATACAAACACTCAGATTTTTAAGAATTTAAAAAACAAAGACACAAAAAACCCTATTATCTAGTATTATGAAATCAGGCACAACACTAAAAATACTAAAGCCCCTTGCATAAGTCATAAATTCCTTCAAAATATAAATAACAGGAACTTGAATACTCATATCCTAAGGCTCATGTACACCCAGATTTTTAGATAATAGGTAGTAATGGAAATCATTAGTAAAATCACCAAAGCTACGAGAACACAAATTACTGACATTATCAAATGGGACTCGTCTATAACTTGTACATGTAAATCTATGATTATATTTTCATTTCAGTAATGATTAGCACATAAATCTTAAAAATAATCAACCATTTGACCGAACACAATTTCAGAGTAGTACATATCTCAACTCACTTCCTTCGATATTCGTTTTGTTCCGTATGTTTAATCTACCAAATCACAATTGTGATAATTCATGGAAAATATAATTAGGCTAAACGTTTTAGTAAAACAGGAATATGCTGACAGAATCACATCTCTTCTAACGCCACACATCTAAACAATTTGGTATTACAATTTGCTGACACTTGTTCACAGCAATCAGACGATACTAAGTGAAGCGAAATCACAGACTGTTATTGTTATGATGATCTAAAATTAATTTTCTTTCGTTTTTTTACACTCTCCTAGACTTTACACAAACATTTCCCATACATGTAATAACATTTTACACCTAACTACAATTAAACCACAAAAGAAGCAGATAGATACAAAGTGATGAACTTAATAATTTAAGTTGTTAGCAGTACATTTAAAACCAGACATAACTAAATAGAAAGATGTCTTGATATAAATTACGGTACTAACATTTATTTTCTTACATTTTCCTAGATTTTACACAACAATTTCGCAATTGCTACACATGTAATGACACTTTTCTTCTAACTAGAACGAAAACCAGTACACTTAGATACAAATTAGAGAACTCAGTAACTAAAGTTACTCGCAGCACAATAACTAAATAGAATGATATTTTGATACAAATCGCGGTACAGAAAGTTAATTGCGTTAATATGATAGGTGTCCTTAACACATAAAATAAATGTGTTGCACAGCAGCTGAGGAAAGGACCATTGTTTTATAAATTACAATGGAAATATACAGAAAATCGATTTAAATTAGTGACAAACTTGCGATTTCCTTAGAATAACACAAATTTAATAGAACAACAAAATTCTTCAAAACAACATTCATAGTTTCTGTGCAGGAATTTGTGTCATGAAGCAACTTACAAAACACAACACGATTCAATTGATAATCAACTTCAAACGATTCAAGATGTACGGGTTTAATGAGTAAAATGAGCTAATTCAAGATTGCAAATTAACAACAAATCACGAAGCGAGTGAAAGTGGCTACTATGTTATTGTGAAGCATATTGAAGAGTACATGAACTGTGTGACTCCATAAACGAATGAAACGTTCAAACCTGCCTCTTCCTTGATAAAGACGGCATTTATTGGCTCCATATCGCCTCCTCTTGACGAATAGAGAGATGAATATCCCCTACAGCAAATACACAGCTGATGGTCAACTGAATCTGTACAAAGGTATTGCATGTTAGAGACAAAACAGTTCACTCTTAATATTTGTAGTTAATATTACTAGACATAATATGCTATAAATTGCTAACAACGGTTCCAACATTCAATCTGCAGATACAACATTTTTTTTATAAATAACGTAAATATTTATTTTTTGTGATTATTGTGTATGCTATCAGAAAAACAGACTTTCGAAATTCTGCATGTCCTATTTTTATTTGTACTTCTAACTTTTCATACTAACACACAAAAAAGTATTAATTGAGTATTTTAGGCTGGTAGAAATCTCTAAATACTATTTTATGTTATTTCAGAGTTGTCTATTGTTTCCAGGGCCGGTTTAAGGCTACCCCAAGAACCGCAGTCGCGGGGGGCCCCAAGCTTGAGGGGGCCCCACCACGATCCCCTTAAAAGTTTGTCCTTACTAAACGAACAATTTTCCTGCTAAAATAAATAATATACAAATCCATAATGTTAACAAGCTGCGTTCACAATAGACGTTTCCGAAGCGTGGAGTTTTGAGAAAGTCGTATCTGATGTAATTACAATAGGCCTACATATTTAAAGGCGTGTATTGCTCTGAACATGTTTCAGCAATTTATGTAATTTCGTTCGAATAAACTCATTCATCTTTTGACGTTTCATATAAAACGTTATTGAATTAAAATGTGTATGCCTGCTCAAGTGTCTCCATCCCCAAAAACCTATATGTACTAGCAGAGAAAGGTAAGAAAAGAAATGTCGTATACAAAAAGTGTATTATAAATATAATTATAGCTATAAAATTGAATACAAAAATAACTTTATTTGACACAATGGGCAGCAGGGCTTAGCCAGAAATGAAAGTGACAGTAGTTGGGAGATCCATATGAGATGCATTGATAAAACACCAAAGACTCTGCTTAGTTGGTCCCGTGCAGCTAATACTCAATAAACTGCTGGCCCGTTTATACACAGATTTAGAGAAACCTCAGTGCGTCTCTATTACCGAAAGTGAAGGCAAAAGTACATCTAGAAATGAAGTAGGGAGCCCCGAAAACAAACTTCGCAGGGGGTCCAGAAATTCCTTAAGCCGGCTCTGATTGTTTCACATCAGTTATCAAAATTTCTGACTCCCATGCCAAGGGATGAAAGTTTTCTCAATTCCTTAAACACGAAATCCAGTGCTAATTTATGGTAATCTCTTCCCGTTGGCGGATCCAGGATTTTGGTTTGGGGGGATGGGCTTAAGTCTGGAAAGGGTAGTGTAACATAACAGTAGCATTCCGCCGCGCCGAAATGAGCGCATGACTACATTGTTTAAAGTCAGTCGTTATCGAGGTATGGTAGCGGACGGCTCGCGTCGCGTAATGTGAGACGCTATACTAACTGTGCGGGTGTAGCAAGAAGTAAGAAGAATGAATGAACTAGTTTAACCATTGCGACGTATGTTTTAAATTGATTTGAACAGTGGGTTGAGATACCAGAACAGTGAAGTGTGGCATCGAAAGTAATTTAGTGTGCACTGATTTGGATTAATAACTTTCCTTTTTTTTCTAAGAATCTTGCAATCGACGGATTACGAAGTTTCAATAGCCTTATCATCTAAATTCTGATAGTGGCCAACTGGTTCGATGTGTACTTTATTCTAATAAATGTGTGGAGAACCGATTTTCATTACTTAATACTTGAAGATTTCTCTTAATTAGTTATCCTCACACTTTTATCGGACTGGTTTGGACCCTATCTGGCGACCGACGGCGACTACGAACTCATCTATCCGGCTTCTAGTGCTGTATGTCAGTAATTAAAACTTTAGCAAGCACGAAGTTCGGTCTACAGTAAGTATCATGTCAACCCCAAGAAAGGCAATAGTCTTACAGTAGGTTTTAAGTAAAAAAAAAAAAAAAAATAAAAAAACCTAGATATTTTTCAGGGGATTGAGGCCCCTAGCCTCCCTACCCCCCCCCCCTTGATCCGCCACTGTCTCCTCCATTGCTTTACCATTCTCCTAATTCATCTACCAATCTCCATCGTAGCCCCCTCCCAAAGCTACAAGCATGGTGCAACGTGCTTGTATTAACAGTCGATGTCTTTCGATTAGGTATTACGCGCTCTGCTATGCAGGGCCGCATTTAAGCGTAGCCTACCTAGGCTGTAGCATTGGGGCTCGCACCACAGCCAATGGGCCCCCTACATAGGACAGTAGTAGAGCTAAAGAAAGGGGGGTCCACAAAGACTAAATACGGCCCTACTGCTATGCAAAATTAGTCTGTGTAAAAAAAAAAAAAAAAGAAAATAAGGTTTCAGTTTGGCACAAGAAGAAAGTCGAAGAATTATTGCCAGAAACGTTGAAAACTATTTCTAGGACTGGCACCATCCCAGGAACGTAAAAATTATTTATCCCAGGAGCGAAACATTTCGTGGGCAAAACAAACTGCCCTTTTTTTACATTCCCTTCCACTCTTCTTCCACATCACAATTTTACACCGAGCGTGGTGGGTGAACGGTTAGCGTTCTGGCCTCGCATTCGGGAGGACGCGGGTTCGAATCCCCGTCCAGGCATCCAGATTTGGGTTTTCCATGGTTTCCCCAAATCACCCAAAGCGAATGCCGCGATGCTTCCTTCAAAAAGGCCATGGCCGAATTCCTTCCCGTTCTTTGTCCCCAGTCCCATCGCGCCTCTAATGACCTTACCCGTCGACGAAGCGTAAATGTTTATTCCTGAATGTAGTATAGGTTTCAAGCATATATCCTCATTCCATGTTGAACTACCGAACCAGGTATTATTTTAATTTCAATATTTTTAATTTATTTTAATTGCAATGGAGCACACGCTTCGGTGGCAATTTCCCTACACACCCAACTTCCCCTATCCTGCACCCACCTATATTTGCCATCTACAAATTTTATCTTTAAATTCTTTCATCGTTTTCGGTGAGTTATTCATCATTCCCCTTGGTAACTCATTCCAATCCCGCATACATCAGTCCTCTGTCTTTACAAGCACTCCAAAATTTAGCATATCACTAAGATAAAAATATTTTCCATGTAATTTCAGACAGGGGCGTAGCTACTAAGGGATTAGGCAGTGCAGTGCACCGGGGCCCCTACGCTCAGGGAGCCCCCAAGCATACCTCTGGGGGCCCCAAAGCGCACCTCTGGGGGCCTCCAAGCGCAGTTCAAAGGACCACGAGCCTTCACGGCAAACTGGCGACCTTTTTTTTTAGCTCTTCCGTCGTCTAAGGGGGTCCCTGTGACACACTGAGGGCCCTCACTGCTCAGAGGGCCCCCTAAGCACAACTCAAGGGCCCACATCCTCAGCTCAGGGTGCCCCTACCAGCAACACAGAACAAAAAAAGGTCGCCCATCTGGCCTGAGGGCCAAAATAATTTTTTTGAACCTGGGCCCTTGTTGACCTAGCTACGCCACTGATTTCAAACTCACTCTGTGATTCATCCAAGTATCATTTTTGTCATTTCTTAGGGCTATAAGTATCGTCAAGGTAGCTAGAGACAGAATAGGACTGGGGCCAAGGAATGGCATAGAAATTAGCATTTGTCCTTGAGCAAACCTTCACAGCAATCGCCTGGAGTGATTTCTGGAATTCATGGAAATCTTGAGTCTTGATGTACGGATGGGGACTTCAAACAGCGTCTTCCTGAATTCCCGGCCCATCAATAACAGCTCACGCATCCGAGATTTAAAACACAAATGTTAATATCGTAAACTTGGGTCGTTTCATGTGCAAAGAAAAGCGCGTCACTGGAGTCTGTTCTGATAGATTCAGTTCTCCCCACGGGATGCGCTAGACGTGTTATATAAATTATGTTGACGTTAACCGTCTGAGCTGGGTGTGAGCCAAATTAATGTTCATGAAAAAAGTGTATTTATATAAGGAATATCATCTAGTCTTCTAGGTCGTTTACAGTTGGAGCATGTTAAAATTATATATATAGCAGTCACTAAGGACTGCCGACAGTAGTGAAAACTTAAAACTATTAATATCATATGCACAACACTTCATACTCACAGCTAAAATACTAAATAATAACTAATAATTTGCTGTCGATGTAATGAACTGGTGACAGGGTTTCTATTGGCTATGGATTCAACCCCTGTCTTAGCCGCCTTAACCTAACCCGGTAGTGCTACCAGGTACAAGGGACCTACAGATATACTAATTAATAATAATTCCGTGTGGTCGTAATGTCCTGGTGACAGGGTTTCTATTGGCTGTGCATACCTCCCCTGTCTTAGCCGCCTTAACCTAACCCGGTAGTGCTACCAGGTACAGGGGACCTACAGATATACTAAATAATGATAATTCCGTGTGGTCGTAATGACCTGGTGACAGGTTTTCTATTGGCTGTGCATTCCGCCTGTCTTAGCCACCTTAACCTAATCCGGTAGTCCTACCAGGTACAGGGGACCTACAGATATACTAAATAATAATAATTCCGTGTGGTCCTAATGACCTGGTGACAGGGTTTCTATTGGCTGCGCATTCCGCCCCTGTCTTAGCCGCCTTAACCTAAACCGGTAGTCCTACCAGGCACAGGGGACCTACAGATATACTAAATAATAATAATTCCGTGTGGTCGTAATGACCTGGTGACAGGGTTTCTATTGGCTGCGCATTCCGCCCCTGTCTTAGCCGCCTTAACCTAACCCGGTAGTGCTACCAGGCACAGGGGACCTACAGATATACTAAATAATAATAATTCCGTGTGGTCGTAATGACCTGGTGACAGGGTTTCTATTGGCTGCGCATTCCGCCCTGTCTTAGCCGCCTTAACCTAAACCGGTAGTCCTACCAGGCACAGGAGACCTACAGATATACTAAATAATAATAATTCCGTGTGGTCGTAATGACCTGGTGACAGGGTTTCTATTGGCTGTGCATTCCGCCCCTGTCTTAGCCGCCTTAACCTAACCCGGTAGTGCTACCAGGTACAGGGGACCTGCAGTTTAACGTGGAATCTGAACCACGGAAGTGTTATGTTGTACTTCACATTACACAGCAAGTTGTGCCAGAGGTGAAGGTCGGGTTAAGGGTCTATGAAAATCCCCGCCGAGACAGGGATTCGAACCGAGGACCTTTCGTCCGCCAATCAGACACCTTAACCACTGAGCCACCATTGCACTGCAGACATACTGTTAACATTAGAGCAAGTCGGTGGCGCGAATTCATAATGTTTTATCCATCAAAAAATCGCTCAACGTGCGTAACTTAATTCATCGAAACTTCCGAAGAACATGTCATAGGCAGAAAGGCTAATTCCTTTCTTCAGAGGCCAACCACGGAACGTCCCGGCGTCGCTCACATAATCAAATAAATATAACTCCAGATCCTTTGAAAAAATATCAAAAAGGGTTTATCAATGAAAATTTCTTTTATTTTTTCCCTCAAATTAACACATCCCTGTTTTTTATGTATTTTTTAAAAAAAAAAACCTTGTAATGCCATAATTACCTGTTTTGTAGTTTGTGTAAATATAACAGAGTATAATTTATCAATACGTACTATGTCACACCAGTGTTAATCTGTTCTGTTCGTTCACGGGTAATTCATAAGATGAGATGTACCGACTGATGTTCTATTCGCTTTGTGTTATTCCTGTGTAGACTCATTCTATTCACAACAGCAGGGAAATAGTTCACAGGGAAATAGTGAACAATTTATCTGAAAAACTGTAAGCAAATAAAATTCAGTAAATTCCACAGCTAGACGATGAGTAGGCGCCTCTGTTCCTCCATAATCACGCAGATTTTAAAAACAATTAATTCCTACGTTTAGGTGTTTAAGTAGTATGGGAACAGATGTGTCAGGTTAATAGATATTTTTCGCTATGTCCTGCTAGAGATAAAGCGTCATAATAAAAATTATATTGGAATTTGGTTACTTATTATCGATTAATGCCCTTGTTAGCAAATTCACTTACACACCATTAAATCTCGCGCAGTATGACATCTTCTGTCTTATTTTGTTGTTACCCTTTGGTTGCATCAATAGATCTTGGTGGATAGGTGAGACTCCTACAGTTAGATGTACAGTTTTTTTTTTAACATAAATATTAAATGGATATTTACATTGCCCCCCAAAAGTATCTAGGTCCACCACGGAATTTGCAATTTTGGAAACTTTTTTTTTAATTCGGCCATGGCCTTGTTCAAGGAAACATCCCGGCATTCACCTGGAGTGATTTGGGGAAAATAAAATCTGGATGCCCGGACGGGGATTCGAACCGGCGTCCTCCCGAATATGAGGCCGTTCTCCCACCTCGCTCGGTCAAGGTTTCGTTACGCAGTTCCCTAGTACATCTCCTCATCAACCTCTTTAATGAATGAGGCACCCCTTCCTACCACCAGCCCAATGTGTCCCGCCCAGTTTTGAGTTTGCAGTCAAAAGTTACGCAAAGATAACTACAATTATAATTTTCGACAAGTAATTCCTTCCCTAACATACAATCATAGAAAACCATTTCGCTTTTCTTCCTTATTAGCTGTCTCTTCCTGACATTTTTATACTGCCGGATAACGTATTAAATAAAACAAAAGAACTGACCCAGCATAATACCCGAGAATAATTTTTCTCATCTGTACGCCGAGAAAGACTCAATTCTCATATATTAAATAAAAGCTTGCAATATCAGTAAAATATATGTGCGGGGACGACAACTCAAACAATACAGAAGTAATATGTAGCCTAAGTAGCGGTTTAACCGACATTTTCATGCAACCAGATAATATATAAGTGTCTGTTTGATGCTGGAAAGACAATAATCTGTTTAGAATTTTCCTGGAATGAAATATTATTTTATTATCAGAAATTTTGGGTGAAATGTTTCTTCTCTTCTAGATGAGTGTCTTTGTAGCTGTACCGTTTACTATCAGCTGTTCGTGTTGGATGTTGTGTTTACTGTTTATAGTTTTGCATATTACTCTCTCAAAATGACGAGTGAAGGTGGTATTGAGCCTATAGCTGCTGTATATATTAAGGAAGAGGTAGGTCTGATGTGTTTATCCATGCAGTGCGTATGTTACTGACGACTCATCCCCAAAGTGAAACTTGTCAAAGTTTGTTTATGTTTCCGTGGTTGACATTCTACAATCAGAACGTTGCATTTTACTAATTGCCCCGTCTGAGCGAAAACATGTTGACTTCTGCTGTGTGTTTTAATTTGTCGTGTTTCGTCAGGTATGACATAATTCCTTCACAGGAACCAGTTCTTGTTTTGCAGAATTACTTCTTGTTAACAGTTTTTACTATAATAATGTATCCGAGTGGAAATCTTTTCGCTAATATTCAGCAACGAAAGACTTTTCCAATCTGTTTACAATACAGGTGGTACTGTGTCCTTCAATGTTCACGCTAACATAATAAAAATTAACGATCTGCTGTTCTCTAAGATTTGTTACTCACAATATGTAAAAATAGAACTAAAATCATATCAAAAACTGTATTATTACACCTAAAATGTGAAAATATAGTACAGATGGTCCCTGGACCAATAATATCCGTTGTAAAAGACTTTTAGATACAAAAACTCAATTCCTCCTACATCAGCTGTCATTTAGAAATTCTAACTTGATTTTGTTCAGGAGGTTTGTTGCCGAAGAAAAATTATTATTTTTAATTACGATAGAGCTAATGTCCCTCAGGCAAATTCCCTAGCTAACTAATTACGATTATTGCATGTTCTACTGTAAAATGCTTCACACACTGTGATATAGTGTTCATTAACTCATTAGATCATTTTTTCAAGTCCCTCAAATGAAAGCTTTCAGACTCCTTTATGACTGAAATCAATTAATAATTTATAGTGATGGGCCTTTCTTCCCTTCCACAAGCTGTATCTAATTTATTTATTTATTTATCAATCTTGTTTCATGGATCCCTGCTGAGGAAGCACCTCTGGGATGTGAAACATGTCATGGTTAATACCATACGTACAATATGAGTCATAATCATAGTGAAAAACAATTATATGTTACAAAGACAAATAAAGAGAATAACAATAAACATTAATTTTTACAAACAAGTTTTGCAAAAGGTCATATTGAATTACAATTAATTATTTTGTTAATAATCTTGAATGGACTAGAAGGAGTTGCAAATAAGATAATTTCTCAGCTTTTAAAAAATTTATCTTTGTTATCTGCAAACTGTTTTATACTCTTGGGATGTTTATTAAACAGATGTGTCCCAGAATAATTATCTCCTCTTTGTATTAATGACAGAGATGTTTGTGTTTTGTGCAAGTTATTTCTGTTTCTTGTATTGAATTAGATATAAACAGGTTAAAATGTTCTATGACAAAGCACATGAGAGAATATATATACCGAGAAGTCATTGTAAGAATATTGAGTTTTTAAAAAAGTTGCCTGCAAAAAGTTCTCAGTTTTACCTTATACAGCAGTGGCGGATTTTGGTTTGGGGGGGGGGGCATCACAAAGATCCCATGTTGTCGGGGGTGACCTTGACAGTTGGTGGGTGAACGGTTAACGTTCTGCCCTCACATTCGGGAGGACGTCGGTTGGAATTCCAGTCCGAGCATCCAGATCTGGGTTTTCCACGGTTTTCTGAAATCACTCCAGGCAAATGTCTGAATGCTTCCTTCAAAAGGGCACGGTCTAATTCTATCTTGTTCCTTGTCCCCAGTCCCATCCCCCCTCTAATGGCCTTGGTGTTGATGAGGTGTAAAGGCATAAGGGGAGAAAAAATCCGTCAGAATAATGAATAGTAAAGGTCCAAATACACTGTTCTGAGGCACTCTTATTCTCGCATGCATTTCACTTGATATTGCATTACCAACCTTGACTCTTTGGTTAATAATTCCTCCAACCAGTAAGATACATCTGCTTATCCCAGTAGTCTCAGTGTTATTCATAAATATTCTATTGCTAACTGTGTCAAATACCTTAGAAAGATTCAGTACCACATGATTTTCTCAGTCTATCATGTCCATTTCATCTGAAATATCTTGTAAATAAATGCCGCTGACTTGTAAACCACTTCTTTTCCTCACAGTTTTTCTTAATATAGCTGATTATACAACTGCCATCAACTTTTCCACCACTAAAATCACAGTTTTTTATTCTATTTTGGATCTCCTTTATTAATTGTTACTAATACGTCACATCTGAAATCCTCTGGAATACACGTTTCCTGACTTAAATCAAATATTTTTACCAGGTATTTTCATCACCTAGCGTTAAAATATCTGTGGTAATATTTTCTGTATCGGGCAGTTTATGATTTTTAAACTGTATAACTCTTTGATAACACCCTATCACACTGTTTTTAATTTCCCAGTAAGATCATATTCACTAATTTGAGAATGATTTTACTTAGTTTATTTGCCATTTTTTCTGTGTGACAGTCTATAATAGTCTCACCAAACTAGTTGCACTCTACCTCAGTTATTTATTTATTGTTTGTGAATTCTTCTCCATCCCTATCTATTGTCTGAACACCTTATTTCCTTCTTATTTTTCTAATATAGCTACAATAATTTATACCTGCATCATTCAGTGTTCTCTGACTAGACATGATATTTTTCTTGAATGTATCTATAACTGCCCTCTTTCCTCCTAATAATTCACTGTACAGTATTTCCATATATATATATTTTTAATTTAATTTAATTTCAATGGAGCACACACTCCGGTGGCAATTTCCCTACACACCCATGTTCCCCCTATCCTGCACCCACCTACATTTTCCCTCTACAAATTTTAACTTTAAATTCTTTTAATGTTTTCGGTAAGTTATTCATCATTTCCCTTGGTAACTCATTCCAATCCCTGACAGCCTTACCTAAAAAATAGAATCTTCCCACACCCTTGTGCCTGTAATCGAGTGCCAGCTTGTGGTCATGGTCATCTTTTCCCCTCCATGAACTACTTTTCATACCTACTGCAATATCCTTCCATGCCATGTATATTACCTTGCTGGTTCCTTGATCTACTATGTTCTTATCTCATTACTCTCTTCAGGCTCTTTTGAAACAAAAATTTCTTCCCCTGTTCTTACTATTTCTTTGAATTGTACCCAGTTAGATTCCGTCATACTAGTGCCTTCAACACGTAGAAATCTTTCTAGAAAATAACTCCTCACTTCGAAAACTCTTACTTCATTATAATTATACCTATAGCCCTATATCTTCCTTGGTTAGCTGATTTCCTGAACCCCCTAATGTCCATAACAACTGGCTTCAGTGGTCTCTTATTCTTTCTGTCATCTGAGACCTGATATAATATTCATTGAGTTTTATTAAGAAAAACCACATATAGTTTTCCCTAATATTTTGTTCCACTACTTGTATAATTTTTTTTACGCTCACTAAGGTATTTGAAAATCTCTGCTTTCTTGTATGGAAAACTCATCTACCACTGTTTGCAGAAAGCAATCTTAAAACAAGAAATGTTGAAAAAATTGAATTATCTTTATTTGTACACTTAATCCACAGTGTTTTGATAGCATCAAGTATTTACTAAAAAAGCATTCTTGCACAGTGATTATTCTGTTTTAAATTTACCTTGGTAAAAAGTAGTATTTGTGTAAGGAATGTGTAAAAAAAAATGTTCCAGGACTATTACTCCAATTCAGCAGAGATTGCCATGATTGTGTCCCATTTATTCTGTGATTTGAACTTTCATAACTTTTATGTTTCTTTTTCTATGTGAGGATGATTACTGTGTGAAATTACCAATATCATACTACTCTCTAACTGGCAATATTATTTCTATAAATAGCAATAATAAATTTGGAATAATAGTTGAAGCTAGACTCAAAACATAATTATAGTGTTTGCAGTACCACAGCCAACAATATAATAATTGATTAATGTGTTAATAATGGTTAAGCAGTATATAGTATTATATACCAAAAATAAAGTCTCTGCAAACAATGGTAATTTTATGATATATAAAAAATAATTGCTTAAACAGAAATTTCTGTTTTAATATGCATTTAATTTTATGTATGTTACTGCAAAAATATTTCATAACAATCACAAAATCATGATTATTTACCTTAATATATTTGAAAAGTTTAGTCAAGGATAAATTATTAATTATTTTAATACTCAAAGTTGCTTCCTAAGCCATGATCAGTTGAACAAGTCTAATAAATAAAAATGATTGATGGTCTAAATTACTTCTAGTGAAGACAGCTGCTCAGTCATGTAGCAAAATAATAAATAAACTATTTAAAAATTATGCAACATGCTTCATGTCATAAGTAAAGTGTTTTCTTGCAGTTACTATGCAAACATTTGTGTTATACTGTATAATTGCAATACTAAAGGGTTTATACTGACTCCTATGGAAACTTGCTAATCTGTATTTGTTGTTTGTATTCTATTAACGTATTAAACTTAACACACAAACTGACTGGAACATGCTACCGAGTGTGGTGGGTGAGTGGTGACGCTATGGCCTCGCATTTGGGAGGACGCGGGATCGAATCCCCATCCAGGCATCTAGATTTGGATTTTCCACGGTTTCCCCTAATCACTCCATGCGAATGCCAGGCTGCTTCATGCAAAAGGTCATGGCCTGAATTCCTTATTCCTTCCCATTCCTTGTTCCCCATACCAGTACAATGACATCATCCACTCTTTTGCCCGTTACTAGTTCATCATTGCTTGAACATTTTGATACCCAGGTTCCAGACCACACTAAGATGGTATCCAATTTACCTGTTGAGTAAAGAAATCAGTTCTTGTAATATAAAAACTTCTTTAATTATTCTGTCCCAAAAACCTCAGATCTGGCTAAAATTCTTGTTTCTTTGAGTTTAAATGTATGCCCCTTTTGTATACTGTGTTTGACCACTCCTGATATTTCTTCCTAACTCATGCAAACATTTCTTGCATGCACGACACACCGCTACATTTGTCCGATATGACCATTTATATGATATGTAATAACACCAGAGTTTCATAATCATAGGTCATCCTTAATGCCGGCAACTGAGTTTTTAATATTTGTGCGTCATCTGAAAGTTGTCTCGACTCAATGTTGGGTCAACAATCTACCTATTTTAGATATTAGTGCTCCCACAAATAGATGGAAGGCATTGCCCTTGGCATCAATACTATCTGAAGATCCAATGATGTTACATTTATACGTTGCTGGAAGCCTGAACACATTCTGCTTATTTACAGTGCTGAGAAAAGCTTTGTTCTTACAAACCTATACAGTTGTTTATCATCACTTTGTTATTATTTGTTTCTCTATTTTATGTACAAGGCCATTCATTTTTTTCCCAAACATCTTCAAGTAATTCTAAGTTATCATTTACAGTTTATACTGTCATACATTTATTTTCCTGTTGCAGCCTACATCAGAAGACAGTAATGAAGGAGATGAAGCACAGGCACTTGTTCCTGACAGGTATGGCATAAACATGTTTTAAGTAAGCAGTTACCACATTATCATAAGATTTATTTTACTTTAAAATATAAGAAGAAAACCTTGTATATCGCATAAAATGATCTTAGGCTGACCACTAGTAGAGTGCTTCAAAGCTGATCTTTGACTTTGAAAACTTTGCATCAAATTGAAGCACTCTATCGGTAGGAGACCTGAGAACGTTATATATAGTTGATGCACCAAGAACACCTATGTTCTTATAAAACAATATTATTTTTTTGCATGGCTTCCATTTTTATCTACACATTTTTTAATTTCCTTCATACAAAAATTCCTTACTCATGAATGTATCTAATTATATATGAAGTCCTGTGTGTCTTTCTTCTTGAAAAATATCTGTTCACCTAAATTTCTATTGAGTGACTCAGACAATAACTTGCTGAATTATCCAGTGCTGAATACGTAGTTCTTTAAATATTACTTTCTTGGCGGTAGCAGCATGGACGAATTGTTAACATATGGAACTAGAGCAATACAGATCAGAATCTTTGATCTTCTTACTTGTAGGGCCCTTTATCTTTTGCTAAGTCCTAACAGTAGCTTACTGAGTGTGGCATGTGAATGGTTAACGCTCTGGCCTTGCATTCGGTAGGACGTTGTTTCGAATCCCTGTCCGGCCAGCAAGATTTAGGATTTCAGTGGTTTCCTGAAATCACTCCAGGCAAAGTAAGATCCTCCAAATATTTTGTAAGTACAATAACTGAAGATTTGAAATGCCACCAAGAGGTAAAAACTCGCATTGCTTTCATAGCGAACGAAGCACTTAATTGGAAGAGGTGACTATTAACTGTAAAAGTAGACAAAGCACTCAGGAAAAGACTAGGCAAATGTTTTGTTTGGAGTAAGCAGAGAGGTGGACATTGAGGTGAGAAGATGAAAAATTGTTAAAAGCGTTTGACATGTGGATGTGGACAAGAATTGAGAGGATAAGCTGGATGGATGAAGTAAGTTTTGTTGAAGTGCTAGAGAGGGTTGGTGAAACAAGAAAACTACTCCAAGTCACAAAAGAGAGATGGAAGAACTGGATGGAACACTTGCTGAGAGGGGAGTGTCTGTTAAAAGATGCCTTGCCTTGAAGGACTAGGGAGAGAAGCAGAAGAAGGAAATGCTAGATTGTATATAACATCAGAGGAACAGCAACTACATGGACATGAAGAGAAGGGCAGAAGACAGAATAGCAGCCATCTTGAAAACCTGCCTTACGGCAGAACACTGGTGATGGTGACTCCAGGCAAATTCCAGGACAGTTTCTCCAAAAGGCCAAGGTCGAATTCATTCCTGTTCCTTACCTCAGTCCCTTCCCGCTTTTAAAGGCCCTTGGCCACATCATGAAGAATAGTAGCTGTTATGAACTCCTGCAGTCTGTTCTCCAGGGGAAAATACAAGGACAGAGAAGTGCTGGTAGAAGAAGAACTTCTTGGTTAAACAATCTGAGAACATGGACCTCCAAGAAAAATACGGGGTTAATCCGAACATCAACCAGCAGAGACGAGACAGCCAAGATGGTTACCGACATCCGGAACAGATAGGGACCAGAAGACGAAGAAGAAAAAGTCAATCAAAACATTGATGTGCACAACAGTGTTAACATCTCAAAAGACAGCGAGCATAACACCACTGTGCGATTTATACAGGACTCTAAGTTTGTAAGAGTACAATATCGCAGAGCAATGACCAATATCGCCGGACGGAGAGTGAGTTGACTGGAGGAATTTGATGTGAAAGTATGTATGGTTCAGACGTGCCAAGATGTGGCACCAGGATTGAGTTAATGTGAGGCATGAACCGCTCACGTGGTCTTCAAATAACCGGTTCGATTGTGATAAAGAGAGTGGAGGTGGCGGACATATTCTGTACTGAACTGTTGAAAAATGTAGGATTAATCACAAGTGGATGCGAGTTCCTATTAGCAACATTGCTGAATCGCTGCAGGTGTGGAAATGAGTGTGGTTTACTAACTTGATAATTGTTGCTACGACTCACGTCCGGTAACCTTTTCTTTACGAACCTTGCTACATCTGTGATGAAGTATCAGGGTGTTTGGTAGCTAGCTTTGGCGTTTTACTGTTGATTTGTGCAATTACTACATATGTGTGCTGACTTTTATTGGTACATACTGATGCCTGAAATTTAGGCTGGTGACCAAAACATTCGAACCTGCAGACTGTAAGAGAATCGTGGAGGCAATGTCAATAATAATAAGAAGCAGTATATGAGCTAGCATTATCATGGGTCATCAAGTATAACCCTTATCGTTACTTGTGAATCATAACTATTATTTTGCAGAAAGCTGTTTTTCTTTATGTCTTCGTTGTGCTGTTACCTCTTGTGAGTTATGGATTTATTTTCCCTGTCCTTCCTTACTTCCACAAATATTATTTTGTTGTTTATAAGAAGTTTCTTAAACGTCCCTAATAATATATTATTTGTTTATGTCATATTTACTTAGATATTTTGTTTCTAGGTGCCATATTGACAGTCCTGCACAACAAGAAATATCTACAAGTCAGCAGAATCATGCGTGTGAAATCTGTGGAAAGTCGTTTACGGAGCCTGGCAGCCTTATAGAACATAAAAGGATCCATACTGGACTGAGGACTTATGATTGCGAAATTTGTGGAAAGTCGTTTACAGGGTCTAGTAGCCTTGTGAAGCATAGAAGAACGCACACTGGTGAGCGACCTTATGCCTGTGAATTTGTGGGAAATCCTTTAAGGTGTCAGGTCAACTTACGGATCATAAAAGGGTTCATACAAGTGAACGGCCATATGGTTGTGAAATTTGTGGAAAATCGTTTACCTTGTCTAGTAGTCTCGTGAAGCATAAAAGAACTCATACTGGTGAGCGGCCTTATGCTTGTGAAATTTGTGAGAAATCGTTCAAGGCGTCTGGGCAACTTGTAGAGCATAAAAGAATACACACAAATGAGCGGCCGTTTTACTGTGAAGTTTGTGGAAAATCATTTACGGGGTCTAGTAGCCTTATAAGGCATAAAGTAGTTCATACAGACGACCGGCCTTACGCTTGTGAATTATGCGGGAAATCGTTTAAGGTGTCGGGTCAACTTACGGAGCATAAAAGGGTTCATACGAGTGAGAGGCCTTATGGTTGTGAAATTTGTGGAAAATCATTTACAGGGTCTAGTAGCCTTATAAGGCATAAAAGAGTTCACACAGATGAGCGGCCTTATGCTTGTGAATTTTGTGGGAAATCATTTAAGGTGTCGGGTCAACTGACAGAGCATAAAAGGGTTCATACGAGTGAGCGACCGTACGGTTGTGAAACTTGTGGAAAGTCGTTTACGGTATCTAGTAGCCTTGTAAAGCACAAAAGAACTCATACTGGCGAGCGGCCTTATGCTTGTGGATCTTGTGGGAAGACGTTCAAGTCGTCTGGGCAGCTAGCGGAGCATAAGAGGATACACACGAGCGAGCGGCCGTACAATTGTGAAACCTGTGGCAAGTCGTTTACAGGGTCTAGCAGCCTCATAAAGCATATAAGAGTTCACACAGGTGAGCGCCCTTATGCTTGTGAAATTTGTGGGAAATCATATAAGGTGTCTGGACGACTGACAGAGCACAAGAGGATACATACGAGCGAGAGGCCATATAGTTGTGAAGTTTGTGAAAAGTCGTTTACGGTGTCTAGTAGCCTCGTAAGGCATAAAATAATTCACACGGGTGAGCGGCCTTATTCGTGTGAAATTTGTGAAAAATCGTTTTCTTTGTCTAGCAACCTGATAAAGCATAAAAGAATCCACGCAAAGTAGTGTCCATTTGCTTCTGGAAAGTCATTTAAGGTGTCTAATTCTCTTAATTGATTAAATTTAGTCCACAACCCGAAGGTTGGTCGGATCCTCTCAAAGGAGGCATATTAAGCCATTGTGTCGAGGTTGGACGGCCAGTTCCTTTTCTCTGGGACCTATATTTTAATGTGGAATCTGAACCACTGAACATCCTGGCATAGCTGATACAATTATATGCAACTCTCAAAAATTCCTGTACTCACTGGTATTTGAACTTGCCACCAGAGCAGGAAACTGTTAAAAAAGCAAGTGCGTTAACCACTGAGCTACCAGACCACCCCTAATTCTCTTATATGGCCTAAAAATTCCTTAATGGTGAGCGTCCATTTCCTTGTAAAACTTTTATAATATTATTTACAGTATCTGTTTGCCTTTTATGCATAATGGAATTCATATTAGTGATCAATGTAATGCTTTCAAAATAGATGAAAAAAAGTTTCATATTGTCTATCATCCTTTGACATAGTAAATGAGTATAGACGAAAGGTCTTTGCTTGTCGAGTTTGTGAAAAACTATCCGTTGGTGTTATTGTCTTATAGAACACTCAAGTCATTCTGTTGATCTGCTACTTGCATCAGTAAGTTGAGAAATGTGCTTTCTATAGAGCGATTGCTTCTATAAGGCACAGATGCTTTGTGGAATGTGTAAAACTTCTAAAATCAGATGTTGTTTAATATTCTTACAATGCTTAGTAAATCCTGCCATAGTAAACCATTATTTGGTTGTTGAGTTTGTAAACATTGAATACATAGTAACCATATACAAAATAAAATAATCTATTCTGGTGACCAGAATAGATTTTTGTACAAAATCGTTTAATTGTGCACAATACAACATACTTAGATGATTAGTGTATGAAGTGTATACCAAGTGCCTATAAAAATCCTGTAATCAGGGACAAAAAAGGAAATTTTTGTTTTAGCAAATAGATTTGCCAGCCTTGTTGTGAAAATGTTCACAGGTAGTTGTCATTTTCTAAGTTTATTCTTTTAATTTATTATTTGAATTTGTTTTTTTTAAACTGATGGATCATTTATTTTGTATTTGCCTTTTCTTTCTTTCAGCTAGACTTTGAATTAATATCAGTTAATGTATACAATAAATAAATATTTTTCTGTAGATGTATGCAATTTTAATTTAATCTTGACTATAGCTTTATCTCACCATTAGTTGCATTGTGTGCGTAATAATTACTGTTTTATGTAATCAGAGAAATTTCTGTGGGTGCTGTATAGTTTTGGTTTTTTTTGTTTCAATAAACTAGAATAATATAGGAAAGTAGAAACCATAGTATTGTAATGTTTTTGTACAAGGCTATTTAGAGGCTACAGTATTTTAGAATGTTTAAATTAAGTATGTTGCAAAATTATCTATCGATATACTTTGACTTTGTTCAGATGCAACTAAAATTCTTCAGCAAAGCATGAATGATTTTTTTCTGATAGGGTACTTAAATAATTTTATGAAAGTAGTCAATATGTTAATTTAGCATTCACTATAACATTATAAACTATTTCTTTAAAACACAAATGTAAATTTTTTTTATGTTAATTTGACTATTTCTGCCAAAACGCTTGTAGCTCTCATTTTGTCATAACGTCAGTACTTGCTAATGTAAACACAGCATCAGTTGGCTAATTTTGTTGTGTTCTACAGTTTATGAGCAGATTCTAGTTCCTCACTCTGTAAACACATCAAATATAATACCAAACATATAGTTCATTTACTTACAAAACAAATAAAATCTGTGTAAAAGGTTCCTATGACTTGCACGATTGGATCTAGCTTATCTGTCATCTTCAATGTGTTTTTAGAAACACCTCATTGTTTTAATTTTTTACTTTATATTTTACCATGTTCAATAAACTGTGCACCTTAATATTTTTTCTGTGATAAAATTAATGTCTATCAATAAATAAATTGTCGCTTTGGAATGCTACCATAGCTACAACAAATTTATAATATGTAATATTAGTCAGATAACATTATTTCTATGATCTGTTTCATGGTTTAATTGTGCAGAAGTGAGTGACTGATTAAGGAAATCAGTTTTTTTGTTTTTTTTTTTTTTTTTTTTTTTTTTAAGTCAGTAATTTTCGTAATGTCGCTATAATTGGGAGTGCACTGTTTACAATGTCTGTGATTGGCATATTTTTGTCATGAATGTTAGGTTCTAGCTCATTGTCTGCTTATTTGCACAGCAATTAAGAAGTATCTTCAACTTACTGCCTCTGCCAATAATTGTTATATAAAACATGTATCGGCTTAGAATAACAACTGTTTCCAGGTATTTCATAACAAGCTTAACTGGGCAGAACACATTGGGCAGGTAGTATGAAAAGGTTTCAAAATTCTGCATTTGTTGGAGAGAGTGTTGAGGGGATGCACGACAGAAGTAAAGGAATGGTCAGACCATTGCTTGAATATGGTAATGTAGTGTGGGACCTTCATTATGAGAATTAAATGGATGGGGTGCAAAGAAAGCCTGCCAGATTTGTTTTTGGAAACCACCACAGAATGCAATCAGTAACGGATATGATAAAAGAGTAGGAATGAGATTCATTGGAAGAGAGGAGGATGGTGAAGAAGGTCATGGGCACATACATGGAGTGAGGGTGATTAGGCATGGAAAGATATTTGTGTAAGAATTAAAAGAAACGCATAGAAGGGAAAAGATAACTATGACCATAAGCTGGCACTCAATTTCAGGCACAAGGGTATGGGAAGATTCTCTTTCTTAGGTAAGGGTGTCAGGGATTGGAATAAGTTACCAAGAGAAATGATGATTAATTCAGCAAAAATGTTGCAAGAATTTAAAGTTGACATTTGTAGAGGGCAAATATAGGAGTATGCAGGAAAGGGGGAAGATGGGTGTGTGGGGAAATTACCACTTGTGGATGCACTTCATTGAATTTTAATTAAATAAAAAAATTAAAAATGTAATTGTTTAGAATTCTTCCTCTAAGACCTAAAATTCGAATATAACAGTGAGAAAGGCGTCATTTTTATGTACACTTTCTTAATTATATGACAATCAGTGCACTTTTCAGCACAAAACTACACTTTGTTTTTGAATATGTATTCTTTGGGGAAAGTTTTAACATTCCGAAATTCTGCTGAGCAGAAATCACTGTTTTATATTAAAAACGTTCCCAGCATCACCACATCAGTTTCAAGAAATTAGATCTTATTTGCTTAGTAAATCTAACTTCCATAGAAAGTATTTTTTATTGTTATTAACCAGAACCAATTAACAGAGTGACCTGAAAGTTTAAACAAATGGTGTAGAGATTGTCAAGAGACAGCAAACACATGGAAAAAAAATTGATACTTACTAGGACCTGACGTCACGCGCTCTGATCCGTATTTCTTATCAAATAACTAATCCCTTTTCAGTGCATTTTTATTTTATTTAAAATAATGTGTTTTTAACTCAAATCGAAACAAATCATGTTAATTTTTGGTATCCTTGGGAGTTACTCTATCATTGTTAATTAAAATTTCTTAGTTTTCTTTCCATTGGCAAGTACCTTATTATTTTTTTGATTTTAAATCCATTAAAAAAAATCCTTTGAGAAACTGTCTAATACTGTTATCACCAAAACCATGAGTGTTATTGTCAGAGCTCTGCTTGGTAGGTTCCCGCATTATGTACATTTGTTTATAATGTTTAATTGTTGGAATATGATGAACGAGTGATATATATACTGTTGCATACTGAGTGGATTTTTATTATTATTTTATTAGAGTTATGTATAAATTTATCTTTAATATTATTTTGAACAATGAGAAAACAGATTAGACTCAAAATTTTTAGGTTTAAGGATTCAATTTGGTCTTAAAAGGAATAGACATATTCAATATTTGAACTCTAAATTAAATCAAATGTGTTATGCAATAGGTATTTTGTAATTAACCAGTAGTAAACAAACTTTAAAAATACTTACTATGCTCATTTTCATTCACAAATAAAGTATGGAAATATATTCTTTCAAAATTTAGAAAAGACTAATAAGAATAATGACAAATCACAAAACTTGGGAGTCTTGTGGACCCTTATTTAAATATATGAATATTCTCCCACTACCAAGCATCTAAATCTTTGATACCATTATATATATTTTTTAGAATTAACGTCATAGGTAAAGATGCAGCCATTGCCGGATCCAAGGGGGGGTCATGGGGGTCATGACCCCCCCCCTGGGCTCGGCCTCTGATAATATTTTTATTCTCACTGATTTTAATTAAATAAGATTACTTTGAATGATGGGTGGCCAGATCTCACAAAAACATACACGACAGTCACAATGCGACTGTATGCTGTTTATAATATTATGTTGTATCCGTTCGGTCATTGTGAACTGAATATTGAGCGCGTAATTGCAACATTTGATTTTGGCGCGTCGCGCAGCGCGTCGTACTATTCGTTCGCGGCTGCGCGTCCGATGCTCGGTGACGTCACAGCCGCGTAGCTCCGAGCGCTTCTCGCAACTAAACCGTTTGATGTATTTACATAGATATTGTCATTTTTGCTTAGTTATGCACGGGTGTTTTTTACTACAGGATGCAGCGAAAAATGTGATTGTGCTGGTGTGTCGAAATGTAATGCATGTAGTGGTTTATTTAGAAAGATAGATTCATTCCTTTACGAAGAAACCTAGGTTTGAGATTGATAAACACCCAAAACATTTACCTATACTGAGCACTAATGCATATCATAATATGTGTGCTGCCGATGCCTCAAAAACTACCTTAACCTTAGATGAAGCAGAAGATATTACTCCAGCTGAAGCTGTTCTATGCTTGCCGATTTCGTGTACGTCAACTTCCAGTTCTAATCAGATAAAAAGTTTGCTTTCTCAATCGAAATTTTCCTCAGATATTGGATGGTTTGTAAGAAAATAACTAGACGTTTCAACAAGAGCTATATATATATATATATATATATATTTTAGAAGTCACACATTGACAACTTTCACTGGCTTGTTTTATCGCATAAAGACCAAGACCTTTACAGAAAATATTATGTTTTATTTACAGCAACGCCCTTGAGTTGCCACACAGACTTGTAATGTAAATATCTTGGCATTACATTTAATAACAAGCTTAACTGGGCAGGACACATTGGACAGGTGGTAGGAAAAGGTTTCAAAATTCTGCACTTGTCGGTAAGAGTGATGGGGGGATATACGAGAGAAGTAAAGGAATTGGGATACAAAACAAATCACTCGATCTCAGCAACACGACTGCTAGCAAATGCTGCTATTGATGGTTTCCTGCATTCAGACCCGTTTCACCATTAGTTCAGTGCTGTGATAATTTATGATTCTTGCATATATAAAACGTGGCATTGGAAATAATAAAAGAAAAAAATCTAGGAGTAAGTGAAAATTTATTGAGTGACATAAAATAAAATAGTAAACCAAGATTGAATTGTTTCCTCTTCCGGGTGCAGTATCTTTGTGGTCGTCAGCTGATTCGTGATTGAAAATGTGTGTTTGCTCTTGTATCAAACATTGCGGTATAAATACTAGTAAAGAAAGTGGTGTGAAGACAACAAATGTGGAATACATGAAACAGGAGGTATGTTTCTACCTTTTTCGTGTTCTTGGAGGCTTGCATTACAGGTATTGAATATTTCGAAGTAGAGACTAAAAGTACCTATAGTCACTTAATGATTACTTGAGAAGTGTCTATTAGTAATGTGGCTGGCGTTTTACAATCTTAAATTAACTCATTTTCCTTCTTTACAAGTGTGACTTCAATGGTAATAATGTTAGAGGCGTGTATGCATATATGCAATATCAGTTACAAATATGACTCGTTTTTATCAGTTGAACAGAATTAGCTTATTCCTGTAGAGAATCTATGATATTTTAAAGAATTTTCTTGAATATTTTTTTTTTGAGACAGTAGTTTGTTAATGTAATGCATCATTTTAGAAATCTATGGATAGCGATTTAGGAAACAAAGGAATTCCGCCAATTTATGTAAAGCCTATTAATGTTACTGTAGCCCTGAAATTAAACGGTAAAATGTCATCTACTCTCTGCTATTCCGAGATACCTGACTTGTTGTTTTGTCTGTATTTATTTGTGGTTATCTGATAACAGTATGTTTTAAACCTTGTGGGCTCACCAATTTAGCTCTCCATTAGGTTTTATTTTTTAATTATTATTTTTTTGTTATTAAAAACTGCTTAACGAGAAAGGATGGGGGGCAAGGAATGGAAAGGAATTCGGCCATGGCCTTTTGAAGGAAGCATCCCGGCATTTGTCTCGAGTGATTTGGGAATTCATGGAAAACCCAAATCTGGATGCCTGGACGGGGATTCGAACCGCCGTCCTCCCGAATGCTAGGCGAGAACGCTAACCGTTACACCACCATGCTTTTTTTTTTTCCTCTTGGAATTGCTTGCGCTCTTATTCAAAAATAGATGTGAAGTTTTTGAGAACGTGTTACAAATTTCCTAGCTGTGTGCTGGTGAATAGTACGACATATATACTAATGTAAGCTCATTAAAAGATTAAAAAGGAAAACTAGTTTTACTCCATGAAAGTCAAAGTCAGTGATGTATCTTGGTGAATTATGTATCTGTCTTATTACATTAATTGTTTATTTTTTGTTCTAACTGATATAGTTGTGATAATTCCATACAACTTTTGTTTTGTTCATTTCTGTTACAGTACTCCCATTTTAAGAACTATGTGGTTTGATATTTTTCTGGTAACTGGGTGCAACATTATAGAGAATGTGGAAATTGTTGTGCAGTTGCTTTGCAGATTTTTTTATATTTGCCAAGATTTTTCTTTCCTTTTCTCAGTACTCATTTCATATGAATTTGAAAATGTTTTCTAAGCCACTCCAGAGATTCAACAGATTTTTTTTTTTTTTTTTTTTCACCGAGCGTGGTGGTGTAACAGCTAGCTTTCTGGCCTCGCATTTGGGAGGACGGCGGTTCCAATCCCCGTCTGGGCATCCAGATTTGGGTTTTCCGTGGTTTCCCAAATCACTCCAGGCAAATTCGGGATGCTTCCTTCAAAAGGCCATGGCCCAATTTCTTGCCCCCCATCCTTTTTCGTCTCTAAAGACCTCGCTGTTAGAGAGACGTAAAGCAGATAAAAGAAAAAGCAGAATTTTCTATCTGTACTTCTGCAGTTTGTTGTCACCTATTCCTGCAGTTGAGCTTGGCAACAGTTATTTGTTGCCTTGTCCATACTGTAGATAGCTATACCACAGGAATAACTTGTGTTTCAACCAATACAAGTACCCTATAAAAGACTATATTTCTCTGTCTGCCTTCTGTCTCCCAGTTTTTATCATCTGTTAATCCTATTGATTGCTAAGCCTATCATGCAGTAACTACATTAAAGCTAGTTATACCCTTTAGAAATTCCCTTGTGATGTAATTTATTGGCTGCATTGTGTACACTATTATTCTGTTTTAATATACTAATTAATTCATAAATTAGTTATTCCTATAATCTGATTTGTACTTGAAGTCTTAGCAGGTGAACTTAGTAATAAATATGTTGTATACTGGATAAATCAGTCCAATCCTCATGAATCAAACAAATCAAACACTATATAATCACGTCTATTGGAGGTCGCGATTCCGTAACAACAACATTTAATAATATCGTTGTAATATTGCTGCAGTCAGTAGCAAAACGTATGACTTACAAGCAATAATTCCATTGTAATACAGCCAGGGCAATTATTTTCAACCAGAAATTACGTTGTAATGCAGGCTGGACCAGTATGAAACAGTTAAATGCACTTCGGAAAGAATTTCTAGCGGAGTCTTGCCTTTGACCACTGCAGTATTATGATGCCAACAGCAGGTGGAATCGCGACCTCCACTAATCCCATATAATCTTCTCAGGTGTTCATATGGGAGCATCCACAAACTACGTAGCTCCATTTTGGCCTCCTCTGAAACCCATTCCCCCAATGTATCCCAACACGGCTTTTGCACCCCTCCATGTGGTACATAGGCTTTTTTTCCCTATTGATTCCAGAAAACATTTGGTATTGTTTTATCTTGTAAACTATTGTTAATTACATGATTAAATGACAGAAATAAACATTCGCGTGTTGTTGTGTGTTCTGTACCTCATTTTTACTGTGGCATAATATGTATAAAGAGCTACCTGGCCTGGCTCGGACTACCCCCCCCCCCTCCCATATAGCCCAGTGTAGCTTTCTAGCGAAGCCCTCCCCCCGTAAAGGTTGCCCATTTTGCCTGACGGAGGACCCCAACTAATGAGTTTGCCACAGGTTATGTGATTATTGTAGCACCGGCCCTGTCTAGGTGGTGTCACCTGAATCTCTCCGACACCTGATGAAGACAGCAGAGCCAGGTGTCGAAATGTTGTGTTTATAAGACTCCATCCAGCTGAACACCTGAGAAGGTTATGTTGCTTCTGTACACCACAGAAGTTTCCACTCACAAATCAAACACTTCTGGGAGACACACTCTAGCTTACTGCAAATCTCCCTCATGCTCAGAGGCCATGACCTGGTATGATGTAAGAGAGGGATTGACAGCCCTAATCTTGCCAGGCTAAATAAACCTTTAAATAAATAAAGGAACTTGAATGGGATTCATTGCAAGACAGGAGGAGGGTAATGGGAGTGTACGGGGCGTATACTGGCGATGAGGCATGGAAAGGTATTGCAGTAGGTATGAAAAGTAGTTCATAACCATGACCACAAGCTGGCACTTGATTTCAGGTACAACGGTGTGGGAAGATTTTCTTTTTTAGGTAAGGTTGTCAGGGATTGGAATGAGTTACCAAGGGGAATAATGAATAACTTACCGAAAACGTTAAAAGAATTTAAAGTTAAAATTTGTAGAGGGCAAATGTTGGTGGGTGCAGGATAGGGGGAAGTTGGGTGTGTAGGGAAATTGCTACCGGAGTGTGCTCCATTGCAATTAAATTAAATTAACTCGAATACACACGAATCACTAAGGTGTTTCTCGTACGCCTGGTACATAATACAAGGTAATCGTAAAAGAATGGTGTGGTTTTGAGCATGTGTTAAATTGAATTAGAAATACTTACAGCTGATGTTAATTTGTAGAACTTGACATCTCAAACAATGTTTTTTGTTACAAATTTTATAAACTTCAGTATGTGCACCATTAGTCACTCAGCAAATGTCCAATTGATAATCAATTTCTGCCCAAATGTTAGATATTATATCTTATGTTACAGTTGTAATTGCCTCATTAATTCTTTAAGTGTTGTAGGTCATATTTTTATGTGAATAAACAATATTTTTAAGGTACCCTCACTAGAAAAAAATCACAGTCTGTCAGGTCTGCACCTCTAGTTGGCTGGGGTATAGAAAGTTGGTTAAATCTCAGCGCACTGTTGACAGATTAAAGTTCTTCTTCTACAGTAGTCAATTCGGGGAATGGTCAGTGGCAGTCTTCCATTCAGCTCTACTCTCTACCCTCCTCTTCATATCTACATATCTTCTGCAGCCAACATCTTCCATTATCTTCTGCAGCCAACATCTTCCATTATCTGCTGGATGTATTTTAAAATGTGGTCTTCCTCAGTATCTCTTTCCTCCAACCATCCCTTCCATTATTGTTTCCACTAATCTCTCATATCTTAAGATATGTCCAGTTAACATTGTCCTCCGCGTTTTTATACTCTTCATTACTGAGCTATACTCCCTTGCCTTCTCAAAAATTTCGTCATTCATAGTCTTGTTCCTCCAGCTAACTTTAACATCATTCTGTAGCACCATTGCTAAAATGAAATTAATCTTCTTTCTTCTTCTTTACGAACTGTCCAGGTTTAACATCCATACAGGGCAACACTCAGAGATTAGTTTTTAATAGACTTTTCCTCATTGTCCAGCTGATGTTCTTTGTTGTAAAAATTCGTTTCTTTTCTTGTTGAAGGCTAAGTTTGCTTGTGCAATCCTGCATTTTATCTTATTCTTGCTTCTTCCATCTTTTGTAATTTTACCTCCTAGGTAGCAGAATTCTTGCACATCATCCAATGATTCCCCATTAATTTTAATTTTCACTTTTGTCTCTCTCTTTACCACATACCATGATTTTCATCTTTGCTTTATTAATTTTCATATTGTACCCATTCCCCATTGTTTCTTCCATTCTTTCAAAATTTTTCTTAAGATCCTCTTCACGTACTCTCACTGTCACAATGTCATCCGTGAATAGAATCATATTTACTATTTTCCCTGTTTCTCATATGTCTGGTACATAATACAAGGTCATCGTAAAAGAATGGTGGGGTTTTGAACTTGTATAAAATGGAATTATAAATACTTGCAGCTGATGTTTATTTATAAAATTGGAAGCCTCAACCAGTTTTTTAAACAATTGATAAATTTGAATATGTGCACCATTAGTCACTCAATTGTCCAATCAATATTCAGTTTCTGCCCAAATGTTAGAAATAGTATCTTCTATTAGAGTTGTAATTGCTTCATTAATCCTTTAATTTAAGTGTAGGAGGTCATAATTTTTTTGTGAATAGACAATGTTTTTGAGATACCCTGACAAAAAAAAAAAATGAAAAAAAATGTCAGGTCTGGACCTGTTGGAAACCAGGTAATAGGTCCTTTCTGGCTTTTCTGTTTGTATACATAATTTTCATTTAAAATCTGGCTGATGAAGGCATTAACCTGAGGGGGTAGGTTGTTGCACCATCTTGTTGAGTTGATTGTAGAAACATCATATATTATTCTCATGTTGTTGGTCTCCACCAAATTATTGAAATGGATGCTGAACTCAAATTATGGACTTCAATTCAGCCAGCTCCAAAAGGTACTTTCCTTCTGTTTCAGCAAATTTAGTAAAATACCACATACATTTTAGCAACAATACTAAACCTTAAGCTGACATTATATCTGTTGATGCACAAATTAATGGGTTGGATGGCATTAGGACTACCAATATTATTCCAGAAACTTATGCTTCATTTTAATTTCTGAAACTCAACCATACTTTTTTATGACCTTGCATAATAATTCAGAATCGAATAATTAAGTATATGAGCTAACTTGCTGTAAATATAATATATATATTAATTTCCAAACAAATCAAAGAATTTTTATTTTTTTAATTAATATAAATATGAAATCTATGCTAAATTGGTATATATGAGTATATTGTAAAATTTATCCTTCCTTTGCTCTGAAGAAATTGATTTTTTTGTGTATTTTTCTTTACAGGTCAAAATTTTAGCATCAGTAAATAAATTGCTTTCTGATTTTTGGAAAAATTGTTAGCATGGTGGAGAAATTATGAGTCACAAGTAGCCATTTAGTCAAATCTGATGAGAACAGCGTCAGTATTTCTTATGAGAGAAGTGAAAGCATCATGTCAGTGGTGAAGCCATCACAGTATACATGTGCCACATGTCTTCAGTATTTCACCACAAGGGACTCACTACTAAAGCATATATTCGTCCATCGCCTATGGGTAAATATGCCGTTGCACATCTGCCAATACTGCGGTCAGGTTTTCTCAAGTGTGTCAAACTTGTGTGCCCACTATGTTCGTGAGAGCAAGGAGACTTTATTTATAAAGCAATTATTAATAGAACTGGCATGTGCATCCTGTGCAGATACTTTTTCAACCTTGTGTTCTTTAACGAAACATGTGTTCACCCATATATCTGCTATTAAAGCTCCCTTATACGCATGCACATATTGCTCTGAGGTATATGAAGACATGGAAAAACTCCGTCTTCAGCAAGAAGCCATCAGACCTTCACAGCGGAGGTGAGTTTAGGCCTTCATTTTTTTTTATGTTGACCTTGCAGTCTTCTTGACATTTATTTCAATATTTATGTAAAAAAGATTGTGTTTTGTGACCATCAATTTTGCATTAAACTAGGAGTTACAGCTATTTATCATTAGTTTAATGCAGTGACTAGTTATTGGTAACTTTGAGAAACATATATATATGCAGTTATCTAAATGGTTTTGCATTTGAAGATATGTGTGACGAATTATAAATTAATAAATATACGGAATACATTTTACGTATGATGTAAAAATAGTTTCTTTGTTGTCTAGTGTCAACATATCTCATGTAGGAAGTGTTAAAAACTTCAATTGTCCAACTTCAGTAGTTTCTAATTATTAATAAATAATGACACCATATCAAAGGCAGTGTCATAGATAGAAGGAATTATTGAGTGTACAATGTGATTAATTCTTTATTGAACACTGAAATTTTGGTTACAAAAATGGATATTTTACATTAATTTTTTTATTGAAATGTATTCAGCAGGTTCTAAGGAAACAAGTTTTCTTACATATACATCTCTGACCAATTATGAAAATATTGGAGCAATATTACTGTAAGAATTACGGAAAGGATACATAGGAGGGCGTGTGGTATATGGCAAATTACCATAGGGAACAGTTATTTGTACAGTAATGTAGCTTGGTTGCAAGTGACTAATAGGTAGGTTGCTGTGAAGAAGAATGGTGCATTTTTATCAAGCATATGATGATGAGTCTAAGGAGCATTAGAAGCCTGATAAGGAATAAAGAGGTGCCACAGAGAAGCAAGAGAGTAATCTATCATACGTACTATGTGCCTATCTTAACATATGCTGCTGAAACGTGGACAATGAAAAAGTGGGACGTCGGCAGCGTACAAGCAAGTGAAATGAAGTTTTTAAGAGGTAGAATGGGAGTTACTAAAATTGACAGAATAAAGAATGAAGTGATTAGACGCACCATGAAAGAGGAACCCCTACAGGAAAGGGTAGAGAGGACCAGACTGAGATGGTATGGACATGTCAAGAGAATGGGGGCTCAGAGAATCCCGAGAAAAATCCATGATATTAAGATGCGTGGTAAATGACCCAGAGGAAGACCAAGAGATGGATGATTGAAAGGAGTGGAGGAGGGTGTACGGAAGAGAGGAGAGAACTGGAACAAAGTGGTGAAAGAAGCAAATGGAGAGGCTTGTGCATGAAGCAGACCCGACCAGAGGCTGGAAACTGTGAGGATGATGATGATATGATGATGTTAACTTCTTGGTAAATAGTGGTTGAAGTTTGAGAGGTAATATGTGGATTGGAACAGAGAATTATCATTATCTATACCTATAAAATGCCAGTCTTAGTCACAATGTTCTGTAATACAGTGACGTCACACTATGTCAACATGCCACGATGTCATGTTTTTTGCCTTCACTACTAAACTTAAAATGACCAGAGATATCCAAGGGTATGCGTGTAATTTAACAACAGTTTTATTTAGGTACACATCAACGAGTAAATGAGACCAACTATGGTGGGTGCACATTTAACATTCTGGCCTCACATTGGGGAGGATGCCTGTTCTAATCCCTGTCCGGGCATCCAGATTTGGGTTTACCATGGTTTGCTCAAATCACTCCAGTTGAATGCCGGGATGCTTCCTTCAAAAGTCCATTGTCGAATTCCTTCCTGTTCCTTGTTCCCAGTCACATCGCACCTCTAATGACTTCAGTGTCAACAGGGCATAAATCCATAAGTAAAAAGAAAGAGTAAATTAGCTGCCAGCACACTAAAAATAAGGAGGTATTTTTGTAAAAATCGACATATTAATTAGTGATTGCTTATTCTTAATTAAAATTTGTTCGATGTAGAATTATCTTATACCATTGAAGTCGTAAGCTCTGAAATATCTATATTACATCACTTTGAAGATTATGATTGGTATTTGACGAAAATTGTATTTACTTAGCGAAGAAACGTATTGTTAAAATATTACTTTAAACATTTCATTTTTGATGGGCTTACAAGATAGTTATATTTGGTGTAGATATTTTGATTCACTGTTTTAATATACTCGAAGAAATGATTAAATCATCAAATTGTGATGAATCACTGAAATAAAAATAAGTAATGCATTTAAATTAATATGTATATGAATCATTGGCTGCTTTTATTACTGATGTCACAACATCAGTTACATTCAAAAATTTGGATCAAATCTAGATTGCAATACATGAAAGTTTTTGTACACAGGTAATGGATGCTATGAATTTTGCACAGCAATATTATTAGTTGTGGTTATGTCGAAATACAGACAGCACCACAATAACAACTGACACAATTTTTTACATGAATAATTCATAATTAATTTAGTTTTAAAGAATGTGATCGGAAGTGCTCGCAAATGTTGGGGCTGAACTCGATAGGCTGCTTATTTGGTGATAACTGTGGTAGCGGCTCATTGACACCTAAGCACACCTCACGCATTCAAAGCAATGCATTTGATCACATTTGTAAGATGACGTGTTCTAATGTAAACAAACAGGTTGCTGACACATTCACAGCAGCTAGATGCGTGTTGTCAGCTGGTGACGTCATACTATATTTTGTGCGTCAATTTAAAGTTATTTCCCGACATTTGTGACCCTTCATCTCCTACATCAAATTACTTCACCCAATTTCATCTATGTCGCTTTGGAGAGTTTTAAACGATAATAAGAATCGCCCTGTATACCTGAGTAACAACTTTTAGTATCTTAATTTCTTCTGTATATAGTCTCCAACTATTAACTTTGTTTTTTATTTGAGTACCATTGTGATAATATTATTACTGTCAAATCCTGTGCATTTTAACTAACTATCAATAAAGCAAGGACTACATTTATCTGCTATTGAATATATTTCCCAAATAAGATTGGGATACTGATTACAGCTTCCAAATAGTTCAATTTATATTTAATTTTAATTATTTTATATTTTGTAAATACATCTAAAGAATAATTTGAATTGAAATTTTGTTAAAATTGTAGTCACAGCTTGTAGCTATACACCACGATGTTAAAAAAAATCAGCTTATCGTTTGCAGTCTGATATATATATAGACTTAACTAAAAGTTTATATTTGTTTTAGGAAATGACCTGTATCACATGAACCTCTCTCTCTGTAGCTAGATTCATTTCTCTGTTGATAATTGTCTTGGTTTTACTGAGAAAATAAGGTCTTAATTTACTGGTATTACGTATCTTTAGGCAATAAAAAACATTTGATGCTAATATTAATATTATTTGTGTTGTTAAATGTTTTATTAAACTGAATCATTTAAATTTATCATAATTTTGTATTCAGATAATTACAAACTTGATTATTAATATATTATCATCAAATAACACTTTCTAATGTGCTCTAGCATTCCGAATAATTTTTCATGTGTATTTTTCATATAAATCACGTTTTTGTGGAAAACAGGATTCAAATTTAACGAATTTTAGGCTGTTTTCTTTTAGGTGCAGCAGAATATATTACTTTCAGATACAATATACTGCATAATGTAACACTAAAATATATAGGAAAAGATTTATATTTACTATTTATTAACTGCAAATATAATAATATCTAAAAATTTTATTTGAATAGTCTTCTGTAATATATAAAGTTGTTACTTCATACTAACATGGAAGTATTCCTATTTCTAGGTATTATTGTGGCTGTAAACGTAACATTCAAAAATACAAGCAGCACCTTTCTACAACTGGACTTCAAAACGCCAGCATAAGGAATAAAGTAGCCAGTACCGACAGTTGCACTAATATGCTCAAATACAAAAACTGTTGTCAGAAGAGACAGCCAGATGATCTAGAAACTGTGTGCAAATTACATGAAGCATCAGCTGTACAATCCGGTAGTCTTAAAAATATTCAGAAGGTTAATATGGGTTATGCCATATATAAAGCTTTTAAAACGCCATACAGAGTATTCTAGTGAGTTCCAAAATTTATTCCAGCAAACATCTTATGTCTTGTAAAGCTTACAAAAATGCTACTGGGGAGGCAAATAATCTTAAGAAACACCAAAAAATTCTTTCAGACGAACCGCCATTTTCTTGTAGACTTTCTGGGAATTCTTTCAAAAATTCTGGGGTTCTTTATGGGCATGAAGAGGATACATTCCGGTAAACGTCCGTTTTCTTGTAAAACTTGTGAAAAATCTTTTAATCGTTCCAAACATCTTAAACGGCATCAGAGGATTCATTCCGGTAATCGCCCGTTTTTATGTGAAGTTTGTGGAAAATCGTTTACCCGGTTAGGCCATCTACAGGACCATTTGAAGAGTCATTCTCATGAACGTCAATTTTCTTGCGAAATTTGTGGAAAATTTTTTACATTGTCTATTCATCTTAAACAACATCAGAAGATTCATTCAGGTGAACGTCCATATTCTTGTCATCTTTGTGGTAAATCTTTCAGACTGCCTGGGAATCTTAAACAGCATCAGAAGTTCCATTCCGGTAAACGACCATTTTCGTGTGAAATTTGTGGAAAATATTTTGTACAAACTAGTGATCTTAAAAATCATCTGAGGTGTCATTCAGGCGAATGCCCATTTTATTGTGATGTTTGTGGAAAAGCTTTTACACTGTCTAGTAATCTTAAACAGCATCAGAAAATTCACTTGGGAGAATACTTTTTTCCCTGCGAAGTGTGTGGGAAAGCTTTTATGCGTTCTGATCATCTTAAAAGGCACCTGAAGATTCATACTGACAGACACAAATTTTCTATTTAGTTTATGGTCCTTTAAAAGCATCACATAATTCTTTGATATAAACCCCATTTATCTGTGAAGTTTATTGTAATTTTATACTCTGTCTGGGAATCTTAAAAAACATTAATTGATTAATTCAGATTAACCCTCAGTTTTCTTTTAAAAAAAATAACACAAAACTTATACACAGACTATAAATTGTGTATAAAAATATGGTTTAATTTTTTGTGTACTTTATAGAAAATCATAAAATCTATGGATCTTATAATTCATGGAAGTCTTATGTAGGGTAAAAGAACTTAATCTTCTGAAATGTGTGTAAAATGTTTTTGTATTGTCTGGGAATCATTAAATTGATTGCAGGAATCATTGATGTAAACACCCATGGTTTTTGAGTTTTGTGGAAAGTATTTTAAGTTTTCTGTAGATCATTATCAGCTTCAAAAAATTCAGTTGCAAAACACAAATGTTCTTGCGATGGAAATACTTTCACAATTTCTGAGAACCTTGAAAAGCATCAGATATCAAATTTGGTTGAATGCCCATTTGTTTTATTAAGATCATGATAAAAATCTCCAGGGAATTTAAGTTGCATCACATTATTAATTCAGATAAATGCTCATAGTTTGTAAATTTTGTGGAAATTCTTTTCCATTATTAGGGAATATTACAGATTATCACTTGTTTCATTTTGGTAAAGGCCTATTTTCTTGTGAAATATCAATCAAGAACTTTTTCGCTGTGTTGGGATGTTAAAATGACCATAGTATTTACTTTTATAAACTACTATATTATAAAGAAGTTTTTAAAAACCATTTTTATTAGTATATAGGTTTCACTATTATGATTACTCTCAACTTGTGCATATTATGTAAAATGTTTTACATTTAAAGTAGATCTTACAATATTTCACAGTATTGCTTTGGGTAAATGCCTATATTATTTTTCTGGTCAGTCATTTCTCTTGTACTGGTATGTAAAAGTTCTATTCATTCAGATAAACGCCCATTTGTTTTGTTCATAACATCTGGAGAACTGAACAGGGTTAAAATGGTTTATTTGCACAAATGTCACTTTAAACAATTTTTAAATTATAAAGGGCTTCATCATTTTCGAATTATTATGGAATATCTGCCAATCAATGTGGGCATCTTAAGAATCAGTTGCATTATTTATTTGTTTGAATATTTATTTTTATGTGTTTTTGCTTTGAATTATTGTTCATAGTCTGTAGATGTTTTTTTTTTTTAAAAAAAGTTGCAGGATTCATTAGAATGAGTCCTTACAGTGTTATTAAGTTTTAAAAAATGTTTACACAGTTTGGTGGTGATATTAAAAATCAACAAATGATTTTTTTCAAGTGAATGGACAATTTTAAGTAATATTTATGGAAAATCTGTCACTTTTTTGTTTAGTAAAGAAACACAAAAGAAACATTTTCTATTAGAGAAAATAAAATTAGATAAAATATGATATACCTTATTCTTGTATAACTGTAAATTTTAAAGATAATCTTATTTTCAAAGAATTCTACCAAATTTATATGTTATTCAATGCCAAGATATTGTTAAAACCTTCCACAGTTTGAAGGACTTAAAAGTTACTTGAGAACTGGTTATATTTCATATGTTTATTCTTCCATGTTTGTGTGTATAAATGTAAACTAAGTCTTTCTGCAAAGTGAAAGATTTAATTCATGTTAAATAATTTTTTAAATTTCTTTGGGCGTGTTCTTTAATTTTACTATTCTATGTGTAAGTAGGCATAGTTATAAAATTAAAAGATGTCTGTTTTGTGCGAATTTTGTTCATAAAATTATGATGTACCATTAAACAGTACTGATTAACTTATTTTCTTGTTGATGTGTTCTCAAAATTATATTGTTACTGTTTGTAATTCAATCCACTAATAAGGGAATTTCCATACATTATGTGGCTCAGTCTAGGAAAGGGATGGGTTGGGTAGAAAGCTGTGGCGGGCTACGTGGAGAAGAGGTGGGTTCTGAGGCTATCCATGTAGCTTTTCGTTCATATTATTTGTCACAATTAAAAGAAGGTACAGAGCCCACAACAGCATAATTTATTTCCATCATTTAATCGTCTCCATATGTAATTTACAATAGTCTGAGAAGAGAAAACAGCGCTAATTGCCATCGGGAATCAATAGTGAAAAAGGCTACGTAGCCCGCGGGGAAGATGTTCGGGAAGGGTTAGACGCAAAAACCATGTTAGGCTACGTGGGGGAAGGGGGTTCACAGGAGACCAAAATCGAGGTACAAAGTTTAAATGTTCACTTATATAAAAGGTATTTTTTATGGTAAATGTAATCTTATGGCAAGACAGATATTGATGAGTAGAAGAAATGGTGACGAATAATTTACCGAAAACTTTGAAAGATTTTAAAGATAAAATTTGTAGAGGGCAAATGTGGGTAGGTGCAGGATAGGGGGAAGATGGGTGTATAGGGAAATTGCCACCGGAGCCTGTGCTCCATTGCAATTAAATTAAATTAAATATTTCTAAGATCTTTTACTATAATTGATCATTATAATGTTTATAACTTTGCCTTTTTGAATTGTGATCATCATAAGATTATGACAGTGTCAGTTGGTTACACTCATTGTTTCTGCAAGCACTTTTTTCCATTGTTAAATGTAGGCTATTGTCACATTTGGAATAAATGGTTCTGATAACTAGTCAGTTAAAACACTCTTTGTGGTAGTAACGCAGACAGCCATTTCCAGTGAACTTACCTTTAAGAGCATCAGGTCCACATTTAAGCACACAAAAAGGGGGGCTCACACCATAAAGAGGGGTGCCCCCACACAAAAGGTCACACATAAATTGTTATGCCACTGCCGACAGGGGCTGGCAACATGTGTATAGCCTATGGTATAACCTAGGGTCCCACAAAGCCTAAATGCAGCCCTGAGCCACAGACCATATTACATAATGTGATTGCTGCCAAATGGCCATAACTCCATCCAGTACCACTATGCACACTAGTGACATCCTCCTACAAAATGCACATGAAGACAGCGGGTAAATAACATTGAAAATATTTATAACTAAAAATAAGCTAACGAGACGCAAATCTAATGTTTTAAAAACAAGTACTTCTTGTAGATATACAGTATTAATAAATTCAAATGAAACTTAAGTTTTAAAGTAACTAGAGAGAAAGATAAAAGTAAATCAAATGGCTTTAACGAGTCAATGGCAACAAGCAATTCTTGTCCATAACCTATGTTTAAAATCCCAGTGGCAGATTCAAGAGGAAGTACATACATTAACATCTAAAAAAATCGATTGCCATCTGAAAAATTAGCTGCAGTGAAATTTAGGTGAGGAGGACAATGTACAAAATAAATTATTAAAGGTCTTTTTTTATTTTTGCAGAACACAATCTGTGCTACACAATAGCTATTTTGAATTTGCTCATGTGTATTTTGTTATTTTATTTACTTGTATGAGTACAGAAAATGGAGGCTTTGGAAAAATAAGATTGTTACATCTGCTACTAAGGCAAACAAGGCAGTAAATGTTTTCGATTGTAACACTCTTCTACAATGACAAACATTAAATCAGGTTCAAACTTTGTAGCTCAGGCCATTATACTAAACAAATCACTTGAAAGATTTCTCTTGTAGATCATTTCTTTTTCTGTTTTTAGATTTCTATCGCATACGATAGGTGGAATGACGAGTATTCGTTTACTCTCATAACTATATCATAGACTACATCAGCATTGGGAAAAATTTCTGCAAGTACTGCCCTCAAAAATACATAGAAAAATTTTGAAAATGAATTTTAAATATTAACTTTCTAGAATCAAGATTATTGTCTAACTGGAGACTTTTAAAATAATTCACATTTGCAATTTCCTCTTCAAGGCACTCTGTCAAAAATAAATGAAGGCATTAAGCAGCGACAAATCGCTCGTGAGGAAAACCAAAACTTGTAAAAATGAAGTCTATATATTTATAACCAGCAGCTTTATCTAATTTAGTATTGGTTTTAGCACCTAAGATTCGTTTTATTATTGTTATTTTAGTGCTTGTTAAAATAATGTCAGAAAATTGGATACGTGGTTCTTAATTCCATGATGTGTAAATTTGAATGCGCTTATTAGTTATATGATATTGAAAACAAAATATGTGTTACAATTATATTGTCATTATTGTGTACATCTATAAATTACTTGTATAGGCTCAAGCTCTAGATTATATTGCACAAAAATGGTAACTGACAAATTAGTATTGTTTTAAACCAAATATTCCAAAGCCACAGTAATGAGTTATATAACCAATTTTATATATATCATTTTTTGATTGATGCCCTGGCTGGATTACATATAGTAAAAATTAGATTATTACTAATCGTTTTTGGTTTTACCAATTTGTGTGAAGGTTTATCCGTTTAAACTTACCAGTTTCACTAAACTTGGAATTTTAATTCCTGATTTGGAATTTCAGAAATACGGCTGATGTAATCTCTAAGTCAAGTCTCTGAGCTACTTTCGACAATGACCAGGGTCATCTCTCAACATCAATTTTTTAAAGTATATTTGCTCATCATTATATGGAAGTCTACAGTTTATCAAGCTTTAAACAATAGCTAGACAATGGGTAGTAGCAGTTTTAAATTGTTAACGATCTCTGAATAAACAAATCATTGTAAATTCATTTCAGTGATAATCAAATGAACATTACACTAGAATATACCTTCCAGATGCATTATGTTATCACTATTTGCTCCTTAGGTTAGGACTTCCATTAACTAATGACCAATGGTATACACAGATTTGTAATTTAGTTTTCCAATATTACTTTAATGGGCATAAGACTAAATAATACATACTGACAAAAGTACGTTAATATTGATAACGCTCTTACCAATAAATTACAAACAATCTCGGTCCATTGAATATTGAAAGTTGTCTTACAGAAGAATCATGGAAATACATATAAGACTTAGATGTGTCCAATAAATGTGATGTCAACTTCCTTTTAACGATTATACAGCACATTTCAGGTAATCCAAGTAATCAAACTAAGCTTAACTAAACTTCAAAATGGCTGTGTATAAGAGATATGTAATGGAACAGACTAAATTTTTTTAATAGTAAGGTAACAAGAGTAATTTAGCAATAAGTAAAGCTCCAGAGCGGGGCAGGAGTGACTAAAACAGAAAATATTGTTTCTTGTGTACTTTATAAACAAAACAAAACTAGAAGCATAATAATAAAATTTAATTAAATTGCAATGGTGCCCACACTCCTGTGGTAACTTCCCCCATTTCTGTACCAACCTACATTTACCCTCTACAAATTCCAACTTTAAACTCTTTCAACATTTTTGGCAAATTTTTCATCATTTCTCTTGGTAGCTTATTCCAATTCCTGAAACCCTTACCCAATAAAGAGAATCTTCTTACTCCCTTGTGCCTGAAATCGAGTGCCAGCTTGTGGTTAAGGTCATCTTTTCCCTTCCATGCATTACTTTCAGTTCTTACACAAATATCTTTTTATGCCTCATCACTAATATGTGCCTTGTACATTCCCATGACCCTCTTCACCCTCCTCCTGTCTTCCAATGAGTCCCATTCCAGCTCTTTTATCATATCCGTCACTGATTGCGTTCTGCGATAATTTACAGAAACAATTCCAGCAGCCCTTCTTTTCACCCACTCAAACTCCTGTATTTGATACTCAAAATGTGGGTGCCATACTACACTACTATATTCAGGCAATGGTCTGACCAAAGTTTTCTAACCCAATTCCTTTACTTCTCTCGTATACAGGGCCGGCGCTAGGATTCTCGGGCCCCGGGTAAGCGATCTTAGGTCCCCTCCCCCCCCCCCCCCCCCCGAAAATATTTTTACTTTATACTTTGTTTTTCTTTTTATAAATTCAGAAAAATGTAATAAAAAAATGTTCAAAATTATTGGTGCAGATTTTAAAATTTGTGTTTGATTTCTATTTATTTAGGCATCCAGGCCGGCGGGCCCCCCTTTGGTGGCCCGGGCCCAGGGTACTTTTGCCCCGCTTAACCCCCCCTAACGCCGGCCCTGCTCGTATATCCCCTCATCACTCTCTCCAAGTGCAGGATTTTGAAACCTTTTCCTACTACCTGTCCAATGTGTCCTGCCCAGTTAAGCTTGTTATCAAATGCAATGCCAAGATATTTACATTTCAAGTCTTCAACAAACAAGTCTTTCCGAACCTTATAATCATAATCAACTTTTAGTTTTTTGTTGTATACGTAATAAGCTGATTCCTCTTTGCATTTATCTTCATCCCATGTTTACCAACCCAACTAGATATCCTGTTCAGATCACCCTGTAACTGTTTACAGTCCTCAACCATTTTGATCCTTTTATATAGCATTATGTCATCTGCAAATAATCTAATTTCCTATATTAAACAATTATCCATTAGAATAATGAATAGCAATAGTCAAATATGACAACAAAGCAATAGATAATGCTTTGAGGGTTAAGAATGGCTGTTATTTCTAACCGTAGTAATGAGAAAATGTCATAATGAAGGTTCATTGTACTTTGCTGCAAATTTTGGTGGGATAATAACTAACTCTACAGAATTTTTTCTGACTTGACAAGGTTGCTTTAGACTCGTTTTCACTATACAAATTTTTCTGTGGCTGTAATACAAGATTAATGAATTAATTAGTTGACTAAGGTTGTGGATAGTAGTGTTTTGAGAATTGCATACTATGGAATAATCTTCCCACTTACCCTGCATCGAATTGAAGTTCTGGGATGCAGTTGCTATTTGTACTTAAATAGGTTATTAGTGCTCCAGAAAAGATAATATACAAGCTGGATAGGAATACATCATGTAAAGAAATATTTAAACAAGAAAATATTTTTACTTTATTTCTCTCTTTCTGCATATATGAAGGGTTTTATTACCGATTAGACGCAGTCCAAAATTTAATAACACAAACAGTGAAATGTATAAATATGATGAATCAAAACTAATTTACATATGAAAAGATATAATTCCAAGGCAGCTGATACGAGTTCATTTGAAATTCAAGCAAGACAATATCATAAGCTACCAAAATATCTAAAAACATTGACTGAGAATGAATTTAAAACTGAAGTAAAACATTACTTGTGTAATAAGGCTTTGTATAATCTTAATGAGTTGTGAGCTGTATGTAATAACATTTCCTGATTGAAATTATTATAATACAAGTGTAAGCTCATGGCCGTTTTTTGCATATTGTCACGGGTCTAGAATACTTCCAGTTTTTAGGGTAAAAGATTGTAAAAGGTTGACCTCATCTGACAAAATATGAACTTAGGGCGAATAAAATCTCTTGACCTTGAAGAACTCAGAAGTATTATTAAAGGTAGGTATTAAACATGGACAGGTAAGATAGTGCAATCCCATAATTGTTTCAAAGGTCATAGACACGAACTTGCTTAAATACAAACTTGACTTGAATTTGACCCTTAAAGTTCACTCTGAAAAATTTAAAAATTTCCTGTTTGCTTCGAAAGCATCACTTTGTGTTTTACTGAGACACAACAAACACTCATAATGTAATCATTGGTCATAGTATCTGTAACAGTCAGAGAATTTTATGCATTTTCCATATTATTAAATAGTCGAGCAATTCCGAAGAAATTAATTGCCAGAATAGTTTATTAGGTAACATGTTTGGAATGATGTTGAATTAATATAACCTAATAACTCACGTTTAGTGAACATGAAGAAAGAACATTAACGAAAGTTGTCAGTAAAATACCTATAAAGCAAATAAACTGTAATGCATAAAGTTTGGTCAAGCAACAACATTACTAAAAGTATTAATTAAATTGAAATTTATCTTAAGCTGTAATGGTAATTGGCGTTTGTGGTTAAGCAGAAACTGTGTGTAATTTAATCTTTTTTTAAGTTTGTTTCATTAGCAACATGTTACTCAAAAGTAGATTCACGTTTTTTCAGATGTAAAGTTTATCGATATTTTTTAAAGTATGAAACGCTACTAAACGCAAAATTAATGTATGTATTATAGCAATGAATTTGGTAGCAGTTGCTATTAAATTGTGGATATAACCTCGAATTTCTTCTAGTATCTCTGGTCGCTGTTTTGCGAGCGATGGCTGAATTTCTCTTTCCCTGAGCAAATTTGATATTATTTTGTGCCACTTGAAGAGCTGGGTGTTATAGGCGTAAGAGGAAATAAGATGGATAAGGCAAATATAACATTCGTTCATGTTTAAAGCAGTGGTTACACGCAGTGGCGTAGCTAGGTCAACAAGGGCCCCGGTGCAAAAAATTTATTTTGCGCCCTCAGGCCAGACAGGCGACCTTTTTTTTTGCTTTGTGTGCTCGTAGGGGCCCCCTGAACAGAGTATGGGGGCCCTTGAATTGTTCTTTAGGGGCCCCTGGCAATGGTTGGGGCCCCCCATGAACAGCGAAGGGCCCCTTAGACGACGGTAGAGCTAAAAAAAAAAAAAAAAGGTCACCAGTTTGCCGTCAAGGCTCGTGGGCCCTCTAACTCTCTAAACTGCGCTTGAGGGCCCCTTGAGGTATGCTTGGGGGCCCCCTGAGTGTGAGGGCCCTGGTGCACTGCACCGCGTAGCCCCATAGTAGCTACGCCCCTAGTTACACGATGCGAGTTGACTGCAACGACAATTGGCCGGATCTTCGGTGGTGGGGGTAAGAGTGGACTAGCATGCCAGTAATAATTAGAAGACAGTTCACTGTCAGGACAGTTCTCTACTCCTACATTGTGATCTTATTCAAAATAGTGTGTTCATATTACAGGAAGGAATTAACATCGTAGCTAATTTGTTGATTATAATGTTGAATGATATGAATAATAATAAAATAAAACGTTAAAAGAGTGGGTATTAAAAAGAAACGCATTAAATACCTCAGCGCCTTTTTATAAAAATATAGTTACAAGTGAAAATGTAAAGTTACATCATTTAAGAGTAACTGTATCTCAATTTGAAGAGCTATTAAGAAATTTTTTCCGATATATAAAAGATGACACCGTTACCAAGCAATTTTTTGATAGCAGAGTCTAAAATCTTTGTTCTTATAATTTTTATTCTTAAAATTCCACGGAATTTCCCGACTTTCATGTAGCTCTAAAGATTTCAATGCCTCTGCTTCACTCCGCTTACGCGACTTGTTAATTGGCGCCATCTTGATTGTTGAACTCGCGCGCCAGTAGTTGGTCGTGAATCGAATCCACTATCCCCAGTCAACTGTCTGCCTTGTTCCTGTGGAGAGCAAGACAGTACACTAGTTGCAGCCAACTCGCATCTGTAAACGGGGCCGAAGCTATGTTCACATCTGGATACTTGTGCTAAAACTTGTACCGGGATTTCTGTATTAGACAAGTCGCGGCACTTTACCTCATACAAACTGCTCATATATTTGGTAAAAATCGGAGTATCTCATCCAAGTCGCTCATTTCATTTTTGACTTTGACTTGAAAATCGTACAAGTGCATATGTGTAAGCCAAACTCATAACCAAAAACTCAAAAGAGCGTCCATTAATTACGTGAGGTGAAATACGTGGGGGGGGGGGTCCGGCGAAATCTCACGAAACACACCATAGAGGAGGGGGGCGTCAACGGAAATCTCACGTGAGTTTTGGAAATTTTTATAGAATGGTAGAGATAAAAAAAAATCTACAAATGACGCTAAAGTCGATTTTAGGGGGATAAAAACCGACTTTAGGGGGGTAAAAAGCGACTTTAGGGGGGCGGGGTGTAACCAACCTTGGGAGCATGAGAGCAAAAAAAAAAAGTCTCAAAAAGTTTCGAGGACCATTGGTAGGGGGGAGGGTTTGAGTTCGACCAAATCTCACCAGAGAGGGGGGTTCCGGAATTCTGGAAAAACACCTCACGTAATTAATGGGCGCCCTCAAAGCTGAAACTAATGATAGAAGGAGAAGAGTAAGAAGAAGGTTTCCATTGTTTGTTCGCGCTGTTTATGTCATTAGTGCTTTCATTAACATGGCATAAGCATCTTGTATTTCACGCCTAGATAGGATTATTTGCCACCATCTAACATTCATTTCCTATTTCAGTATCACGTATGCACAGACAATTCAAATAACCTTCCTTATAGGTGACGTTTTTAATGGTTTGACAATTCAAATGAAAGTAATGCCATTTAGCAGCACATCAGTGTACACAAGTATCAAGCAGGTTCTGATTCTTGTGTATACTGATGTAAACGCAAGGTTCAGTACTCCACAAGTCAATGAAGGCCCAGACAAGTTCCGATCCTAGTGCCGATACGAGTTCTGACACAAATCCCGATACATGTTCTGAATTTGTACTATATATCTTCACATTGGTCATTAATGTCAGGACTCACATTACCTCGCAATAAGGATTAACCCTTTGACCGCTGTAGACGTATTAACGCGCGGGTTACTACTGCGCCCAGGTGCTCTAGACGTGTTAACGCGCGCCCTTGTTCCTTCCCTCAGGTGCTCTGGACGTGTATACACGCGCCGTCTTGTCGCCCTGTCTGTGCTCTGGACGCGTTAAGACGCCCGTCCGCTCGGGTCCCTGTGTGCTCTGCACGTGTTAACGCGCGAGCCACTTAGCAGCCGTATTTGCACCCCGGCTGGTTAATTTCTTTCCAACATTCGGCCCGTGAGCATTTGCCGCTGCGATCTTATTTGTGTTGATATTTTCATTTTAGTTTACACTGATAAAATTACTCGCCTTTGTGTGTGCACAGAGGAAGAAATCTTGGAGATTCTTACTAGAAGCGACTCTGAGAATGATCTCTTTGATATGGATGATAGTGATGGCCCTTCGATATGATCTCGAAGTAATAGTGCTAAGCCGTGTACATCAGGTAGTGGAAAACGACCATCTGTCTCCACAAGAGGTGAAGACTCTTCAGAAACTGAAGCTTCAGGCAAAGAGAGCTAAATATGTGGAAAAAGAGGACACTTTAGTGACAGGTTTGACTGGAAGATAAACGATTCTCATCCTTTTTTTGTGCAAGCGTTTGGCGATTCAGCTGAGAAACACAAATATGGATTAGGTCAAAATTCCAGCATTTTGTCATTTTCCTGATATTTTTAACAGAAGATCTTATGAAATCTTTTCCTGGGGAAACAAATAGATTTTATTTATATACGAAGACAAATACGACACTATAAGTTCAATAGATTTTCAAGGTGGAATGATTTACTAGGAGATATTTTCGAAATATTATTCTTATTGAAAATTCAAAAATTAACACACCAATGCGTAGATGCATTGGATGTACGAAACAGAAAGTGCGTCCAGAAACCAGGTATAAACACAGAACATGCAATGTACGGTACCACTGTGTGTTGTGCCATGTTTCGTGGCTTATTACACGAAAAAGTATTATTACCTATGGGTAACAGCACTGTAATAATTACATTATTACGCCTCTTAAACTAAGTGAAATAAAAAAAGAAATAGTATATTTTTAACTTCGCGAGTTCAAAGCCCGGATCCAAAAGAACGATGGAAAATATATGCAGAACTTGTGAAAGGTATTCGAACTTTTAACATCGAAATTTTCTCCAGATGAATTACTGCGCTCACAAACAAAAAAACCCAACACGTTTTAGTTGCTGTAATATCTATTTGGTATATGACGTACCTGTATCTTTGTCTACGCAGACACTCACTTTTAGAGGAACATTAAATTGAAAACTTTAGATGTCAGAGTAACTACATTTATTTTGAATCTGGGGTTTCAAAACGCAGAGCGAAAGCCGACGGCCGCCACACACAAAGCTCCAGAAATATTCAGCACACAGCGAGTCTGCCCGCGTGCAGAACTCAACAGCGCAGGTATCGGCCGACCGCGGCCTCTCAGCGCAGGTAGACATCTTAGGGGAGAACAAAGGAGCACCCGGCGAGGGCTCTGTCGGGCGATCAGTAGCAGTTAAAGCAGTTGACATGACGAGTTCCATTTCTGGAGTTGATTGAATATCACTACGAGTAGCTTCGCATTATGACTTATAAAGGGTTTACTATTGGGATCAAAACTCACTTCCAACAAGTGCGTAACAGTACAAAGCAACATGAAATGGGACTTGCACATAACCTCCGTTATAGGCAAAGCTAATTCCAAACTACGATTCATAGGACGTATTTTGAGAAGTTGTAATGCTCATGCAAAGGAAATAGCGTACAAAACACTAGTGCGTCCGCATTTGGAATACTGTTATGGAATTTGGGATCCGTATCGCAAGGGATTGATTGACACATTAGAGAAAGTACAGAGGAGAGCCGCTCGATTCGTGACTGCTAGTTACAGTCCTTACGTAAGTGTCACAGAGCTGATACGTGGGTTAGGCTGGGATTGTTTGGCAGACAGACGACGTCGTTTTCGTTTGAATTTGCTGGAGAATATGCGAAAATCTTTAAGTTACGAGTGCAACGAAATACTTCCTCCGCCAACCTATTTAGGTCGCAATGATAGGAGGGATAAGATTAGAGAAATAAGATGCTGTACTGATTCATTTATGTATTCCTTCTTTCCTCGATGTGTTCGGGATTGGAATGCGCAGAATTAGGATTGGCGCTTAGCACCCTCTACCACCCACAGTATTTGTGATTTGCAGAGTATAGATGTAGATCTGATTACATCAAAACCGTATTCGCTCTCTTCAAGCAATAAATATCAAACAGACATTTTCAACATGACTGGAGTAATACCACCGGAGCATGGTGTTTGCTAGAACTTTTACACAAAAATTCACTTTAATTGTTGATTATACACCATTTATTTAAAAAAGTTACAATACCATTTTCTAAACAATGCAAGCAAACATGAATTTCTAATCATTAATTTGGTGTCATCTGTAAATTACATCCCACACGAACAAAGGAGGGAGAGGTGGCACGTTCACAACATGTTACATGGCGTTTCAAGTATTGAAAAGGGGACACAAGGGAGGGAGGTGGAGGGATGTTAAAAACTATGAAGTTCGAGTGATGTAACTTATGGAGTTTCCCTTAGTATAAAAAATTTAGTAATTTAAGGTTTCCATTCAATACGAATAAGATCACAAAAAGAAAAATAATGTATAAACATTATGACACCTTACACCATTATTAAATTTCGGTGTGTCAGAAATTTTACTGTCAACAAGTTATATTTTAAAACATTAAAATAAAAACTATAATTAATTAGATTTTATTAATTTATTATACAGTATTAGAAATATTAAAGACTATCATTTCTGTCTCCAGTAACAGTATAGGCAAGGTAGTAATCAAATATGGATTTAATGTTCTCTGACATACCGTATATAGCTCTATGTTAATTGATTATATTGCCATTACAGATTTTGTCAAACATCTTAAAGGTTAACTAAACTAAGAATTCGTCAAAAAGGGTTAAATTTCTGTCAACATTTTAACCAGGGAAAATTGATTACATGCTACCCCAAATAAAAAATATGATCATGAATGTAGCACATGTAAAGATTCAACAAATGTTATCAAACAACCAGTGATAATCATGGGGTGAAACAATGTCTTTGCTGATACATATTCACAACATTGTTACTATAACGATAGCTGTATTTGTTAATTTATCTGGTTGCATGTTATGACAAAAGCAATAATAAATATCTCTTACAGTTTTGCTAGTTCGATTTAAAACAAAAAAATTGTTGATTATCTTCAAAAATAGCAAAAATAATAATACGAAATTAAATTAATCATTACATATTTATCAGTACTTAAAAATTCTATGAATGAAATAGGTTTTAAAGATACATCCTTAAGATTATCTCTTGCCTCTATATACAAAATGGACAATAGAAAGGGAATAATCTAATATTAAGAAACAAAAAAAAATAATTCACACAAACAATTGTTTTTGTTTCTTTCAAGACATTAAACACACTTATTTAACTTTACAGAACTGACAGAAATAAATTAAACGTGATTCCTTATAAATTTGCCAGATAGTGAAAACCACATTCTATACAATTCATATGTATAACGACGTTCATCAAAATGAATATTTCAAATTTCCCAGCATATAATATTTTGTTTACAAATTTCACAGTTATTCCGAAATGAACAGTCACCTTTTAGAGATGACTAAACTGCAATAAAGTCTTTCTGCACATTAAAGATGGAAACGGATCATTTTTCAATGAACCTTAAGATCTGCTATTAGATCAAGTCCCAAGTGGACGTCTTTCCAAATACTTTACTAGAAAACTTTGGAATTCAATCATACTATTCATCTTAACTGTATAAAATGCACAAAATACATTCTAATACCTCTACAAGGTAACCATTGTTCAACCAAATGAATTTTGTGATGCGTTTAAAGATGCTAATGCCAAATAAAAATAACTCACAAATTTCAAACATATACAGGCGCCCACCAGAATTAATTCCGGAATGTGCTTTAAGAAAACTATATCCTAAAAGAGTCAAACAATGGGTATCAACGAGAGTGAATTTTTTGATGTTTTTTAAGTGTACCATACACTGAGAAAGATTTTCCGCAAAATACACATGAAAATGGGTACTAACATAAATGGATATTTCTCAAATGACGTTTACGATCCAAATTAGTAGCAAATTTTTTCCCGCAAGCATCGCAAGAAAATAGGCGTTCAGCATTATGTATCTTTTGGTGTGCTTTAAGGTTCCCATTCTGTGAAAAACATTTCCCACAGATAAAACAAGAAAATGGTCGCTCTCTCGAGTGATTTCTTAGATGTCTTTTAAGATTCCAAGTTAGTGTAAAAGATTTTCCGCAAATTTCACAGGAAAAGGGGCGTTCCCCAAGATGACCCCTCTGATGCCGTTTAAGATGCGAAGATTCTGTAAAAGATTTTCCACAAATTTGACAAGAAAATGGACGTTCACCCGTGTGAATTCTAAAGTGATTATTAAGTTTACTAGGATTTATAAAAGATTTTCCACAAACATCACATCGAATTGGACGAAGATCTAAGCGAATTTTCAGCTGACAATTAGGATGTGAAGACGTTGTAAAAGATTGTCCAGCAACTTCACGAGAAAATGGGTGTCCACCACAGTGAATTTTTAGGTGGCTTTCGAGTTCAGAAGGCATTGTAAAACATTTTCCACATATTTCACAGGAATATTGCTGAACACAATAATTATTGCTATGATTGACAGTAAGATCATCAGATAAGCAATTAGATTTTCCACAAACCACTGTATAATGTGGACGATCATATGAATTAATCTTTCCTTGCTCCTCAAGAAAGAATGACGATGAAAGAGATGTTTCATATATTTCACAGTCCGGTGGCCGCTCTTTTAACTGAGGTGTACAATAGCTTTCTTCGTTATTTATCCTATATATGGAGTTTTTACTCGTAACTGGTTCCTCTTCTGTAATAATGCTTAGAAGTTCTTCCGGTTGCACTTGGTTCTCGCAAGTGCTAATGTCAATACCACAATCACATAAAACCCTAAAAGCAAATAAATCCAGGTTGTTATTAGTTGCGTACATAATCACATTAAATAAATATTTACAGACACTATTGTTAGAATTAAATAGTGTGATTTGTAAACTAGTGGAATTCTTTTCAAATACATTTAAGTGATGCAAGAAGTAATACACTGTCTTTAAAGTTATGAATAATTAACATTGAAATTGAGTAATAAAAAGCTAGTTTAAATAAAGTAAAATTCATAATTATATCTGACATAAAACTCTGATTAATAATGAAAAGAGCGACGAAAAAATTATTGAAAAGAAATGATTATGTTTGAAATCAGAATAAACAGTCATCTAATCATAGACAAAATAGTTACTTTTTTTTCAGTAAAGTGATATTTAGACGAAGTACTATTCTGCATGTTTATAAATCAGTAACACCGCCAATTAAGTAATGATTGGAATAATTGTAGACAGGAATTCTTCAAGGGTCTTCCTTGCACTACTGTTCATACCTATTGCAATATCTTTCAATGCCTTATCGCCAGTATACGCCCTGTACACTCCCATGACCCTCCTCATCCTCCTCCTGTCTTGCAATGAATCCCATTCCAGCTCCTTTATCATATCTGTCACTAATTGCATTCTGCGATAATTTCCAGAAACAAATCTAGCAGCCCTTCTTTGCACCTTCTCAAACTCCTGTATTTGATACTCAAAATGTGGGACCCATACTACACTACCATATTCGAGCAATGGTCTGACCAAAGTTCTGTAACCCAATTCCTTTACTTCTCTCGTGCATCCCCTCACCATTCTCTCCATAAATGCAGAATTTGAAACATTTCCCTACTACCTGTCCAATGTGGCCTGTCTACTTAAGCTTGTTATCAAATGTAATGCCAAGTTATTTACAGTTCAAGTCTTCAGCAAGCAATTCTTTTCCCACCTAATAATCGTTATCAATCTTTATTTATTTTTTTGTACGTGTATCTAATAAGCTGACTCTTCTTTGCATTTATCTTCATCCCATATTGGTAAATAACTGAACTAGAGGTCCTGTCCAGATCACCCTGCAACTGTTTACAATCCTCTATCGTTTTGATCCTTTTATACAGCATTATTTCATCAGCAAACAATCTAATTTATGATAGTAAACAATCAACACAATTATTCAGTAGAATAATAAATAGTAATGGTCCCAGTACACTACCGTGTGGCACTCCAATTTTTACTTCCACTTCTTCTGATACTGCATTTAGTACTGTAGCTTTCTGCTTTCTACTTTTTTTAAATTCTTCTACCCAGCAAATCACTTTCTGATCCACTCCAATAGTTTTTACCTTATTTACTACCATTTCATGGCTCACTCTGTCAAACGCCTTTGACAGATCTAGTGCTACACTATCAGTTTGGCCTCCCTTGTCCATTTCATCTAAAATATCTTGCACATATCCCACCAACTGAGAGTCTTATGAATATCCTTGACTAAAGCCATGTTGCCTATTCGAAAACCACTTACGCTACTCTTGTATATTTCTGATGTGATTGCATATCAATAAATCCATTAATTTACCTACTACTGAAGTCAAACTGATCGGGTTGGTATTTTTGGCTCAGTTTGTTACCGAAAGTCATTTACGAGTTATGCATAAAGAAAAAATTAAAATCAAAATTAAATGGAACATTAGAAAACAACTGTTTACATGTTGATGTATATGTTCCAAAGTGAATCTATTAAATGAAACGCTTGTGCCAACACCAATTTCTACCCAAAATATCAGATATTTCATACAAAACTTATGAAGAAATACATAACACAAAACTCCCACATATGAAAGTGATCATGTCGGAGGAAAGAAAAATATGGAGACGACGCAAGGGTCCTTCAACACGCATTGAAGTGACGCCGGGGGGAGAGGAGTGGGGCGGCGTGGCCGCCATATTACCTATCCATACAGACACGGGGAATATCAGTAAAAACCTCAAGGGGACTCTAGGATAAACGCGACGCCGCAATCTGATGATGGATTATTACATAACTCGATGAGACAAATAAAAAATGAAGAATAACTTTTTTTGATATCCTATTTAGTTTTCGAGATATTTTGTGTCAAATGTGAGATATTTTTGGTTGAAATTCAGAAGAAAAAATTGGTTAAAGTCAAATTTGATGATGGATTCTTATTTAAAAAGATGAGACAAAAAAAAAATAAAGACTAAAAATTTTCGATATCTTGCCTAGTTCTCGAGATATACTGTTTCAAAAGTGAGTTGAAATGCAGAAGATAAATTTCGCAAAACGTCAAATTTGATGATGGATTCTTATGTAACACGACGAAAAACATCGAAAATGAGGACTTAATTTTTTCGATATCCTGCTTCGTTTTCGGGATATACTGCCTCCAAATAGCAATTGTATGCGCATGCGCAGTATCAGCCGAGATTTTTGAGGCGGCGTCACAGAATAAGCCGTATTTCTTCTCCATATATTTCTTTCCTCCTTGGTTCTGCCCATGGAGGAAGGAAATATATGGAGGAGAAGTGACGTTAAATCGGTGAAGCAGGCTCTAAACTCTCCCGCATGGCAGCAGCAGCGGTATTGCGCTTCCAAACATTGCGATGTTCCCAGTATATCCCGAAAACTAAGCAAGGTATCGAAATTTTTTATTCTTTATTTTCGTTTTGTCTCGTCGTGTTACATAAGAATCGATCATTAAATTTGACTTTTGCGAAATTTTTCTTCTCCATTTCAACTCAAGAAACCTCACTTTTGATACAGTATATCTCTAGAACTAGGTGAGATATCGAAAAATTTTATTCTTTATTTTTCATTGTCTCGTCTTTTTAAATAAGAATCCATCATCAAATTTGACTTTAACCAATTTTTTCTTCTGAATTTCAACCAAAACCATTTCACATTTGGGACAGAATATCTCGAAAACTCAGCAGAATATCAAAAAATTTTATTCTTCATTTTTTATTTGTCATATCGAGTTACATAATAATCCATCACCAGATATCGGCGTCACCTTTATCCTAGAGCCCCTTGAGGTTTTTGTACATATTCCCCGTGTCTGTATGGAAGCGGCCATGCCCCCTCCACTCCGGCCATGCCCCCCCACTCCTCCTCCGCCCTGCTTCACTTCAATGCGTGGTGAAGGTCTCTTGCGTCGTCTCCATATATTTCCTTCCTCCATGGTTCTGCCCTCCCTTAATATATTAACAAGGGTCTCCTGCAAGTCAGACAATTCAACAGAAGTGGCACTATAGCAAACCGTATACATTCGTTACTGTAAGACGAGTACATCATCTGACTGGAAGTTATGAAACGTTACTCACAAATTCATTTGATTACTCGAATTTTTCGTGTGGATGTCAGTTTATTGTATAGACGAACAGATGTGACACATCATGCGAGAACTGAAACGGTTCGTCTAGCGGCTCGAAATGTAAATACCTCGGCATAATATATGATAGCAGATTTAACTGGGCAGGACTCATTGGACAGGTAATAGGGAAAGGGTTACAAATCCTTCACCTGTTGGAAAGAGTGATGAGGGGATGCACTAGAGAAGTAAGCGAATTGGGGTACAAAACTTTGCTCAGCTGGAATATGGCGGTTTAGTATGGGACCTACATTTTGAGTATAAAATACAGGAGTTTGATGAGGTGCCGAGGAGGGCTGCCATATTTGTCTTTGGCAATTACCGCTGAACACAATCGGTAACTAATATGATAAAGGAGCTGGAGTGGGAATCAGTGAATGAAAGAAGGAGAGTGAAGAGAGTCATTGGAGTGTACAAACCCTATACTGGTGATGAAGCGTGGAAAGAAATTGGTGGTAAAATTAAGAGAGGTGCTTGGAAGGGTAAAGATGACCATAACCACAAGCTGGCACTTGATTTCAGGCACAAGGGTGGGGGAAAATTTTGTTTCGTATGAAAGGGTTTAAGTGACTCGAATAAATTCCCAGAGAAGTGATGAATAATTTATCGGAAACGCTGAAGGAATTTAAATTAAAAATTAGTAAAGGGCAAAAGTAGATTGAAGAGAGAAGGAGAAAGGGGTGTGTAAGGATATTGTCACCGGAGCCGGCGCTCCATCACAATTTTATCAATTATTATAAATTAATCTGAATAAGGGAAAGAACTTTTGAACATCGTGTGTCACATATTTCTTGGAATTTTGATTTGAATTCGTTTTATTACAATGGAAAATGTATATGTATAAACATGTTGTGCCTACTTTATTTTAATACAGTTAAAATTGTTTACTGTTAAGTGTTAATATATTTAAAGAGGTAACAAGTTTTGACGGTACGGTATACAATATTATTATTTTCCTTAAAATGTAAAAAAAAGAAAACACCATTCACAATCTAATGTTTAAATGTTTATTCAAACCGCTGTCTTTACGAGCATGTGGCTTAAAATAAAATGTACTAAGCGGATAACGCCAATTACATTATAAATTGCTTCGTTATTTTTTATAATATTTTACCGTTTTAAGAAGAAATAATATTGTTTAAGTTACTTAAATATCACTGAATGAATTTCTTTAAAATCCAGGGTTGATAAAGTCTTAATTTGTTGAAATGGCATGGAGTAAACTGAAAAAGGTCACATGTTTCGAAAAAATATTGAAAAAATCAATATATCGAAAATGGCGAGACTTTTCCTGAAATAAAATTTTGTCTTTTAGTAGGACATGATGTGTCCTATCTGCGGATGCAGGATTATCCTTTCATTCCTGGACACATTGTATATATATTTTCAGTTCCGACTTACAGGCTCACTTATAAATAGATTAAACTTATGATAATCACCAGATACATTTTCAATGTTAGTGGAAAACTTTAGTTCACACGAAATTATCGCAGAATTAAATCAGTGACGGATATGATGAAGGAGCTGGAATGGGATTCACTGCAAGACAGGAGGAGGATGAGGAGGGTCATGGCAGTGTACAGGGCATATAGTGGCGATGAGGCATGGAAAGATATTGCAATATGTATGAAAAGTAGTGCATGGAAGGGAAAAGATGACCATGACCACAAGCTGGCACTCGATTTCAGGCACAAGGGTGTAGGAAGATTCTCTTTTTTAGGTAAGGGTGTCAGGGATTGGAATGAGTACCAAGAGAAATGATGAATAATTTACCGAAAACGTTGAAAGAATTTAAAGATAAAATTTGTAGGTGGGTGCAGGATAGGGGGAAGATGGGGAGTAGGGAAATTGCCATCGGAGCCTGTGCTCCATTGCAATTAAATTAAATTAAATGTTCCATTCACACCTAGATAAAAATGGCTTAGATTCAAATGTCTTTAGTATGGATATAAAGTAGTCAGATCTAATCTTACCTTATTTGTGATGTGTTCGTGGTGTATTTATGAAGATCGAGGTTGGCCGTATCTCGAAATACTTCAGAGCAGTGTGTACAGATGTATAGTGGAGAAGAAACAGCTGAGATATGTGTGAACACGTGTGTTGTTAGACAGCACCAGGATGAAAACTTCTGCGTACAGGATGCACACGAAAATTCTGGTACCTTTAAGAAAACCTGCCCACATTTTTTGCAGATGTGTAATGGTGTATTTACACGTAGCTCGTGGCTAAAAACGTGTTGTATTAGCAGATAACTCGAGGGGAAACATCCAAGACAGACGGCACATGCTGTATTGTGATGGGCTACACACTGCAATGATGCTACAATCGTTTTCCTTAGAAGCGCTCATTTTAGATCCGAACTTGGAATTTTCTGCCCTCACATTGTTCTCTTCACCCTAGCAACTTCATTCTGATATGTATTTTTCCGTTGAAAATCAATTTTGACCTGAAAACAGAAAGAGAGAAACGCACTTTAGTTTATTTATGGCAGAGTATCAATAAAAATTACATAAAACTATAGCAGCATAACATCCAAATTGTATTTAAAAATCTAAAAACCAATAGAGAGTATGGAAATTAACAAATATATTTCTTCAAATGTTAGGTATAGGACCAGTGGCGTAGGTCAACATAGGTCCCAGTGGAAAAAATTTATTTGGGCCCTCAGGCCAGATGGGCGATCTTTTTTTGTTTTGTGTTGCCTTTATTGCATCTGATCCTATTTTTATATTTAATCTATTGTATTTGGTATCGTTTCTGCTACATTTCACCACTTTTGTCTTGCTTTGATTTATATTCAAAATAAGTAATACAATATAGTAAACTTTACAATCGAAGCAATCAAACAGCATAACAGATATACGAAATGACAGAATTCCTAACAACACGTATGTAAACAAACCACGTGGAGCGCTGTCAGCAAACTGATCATTCAGAAAAAAAAAGAACAACTGCGACTCTAAACTGGATCGATTACCATTGCCAGTTCGTGTGGTAGAAGGTTAGTTAAAATATTTAAAAAATTAAATAGGCGTATTGCGACTAAACAATACAAACTATAGATGTATCAGCCAGGGCCGAATTAAGACAGCGCGGGGCCCGTAGCAAATGTGAAGAAGGGGGCCCCCCTGGAATCGCTAGGCCCCTCAGAAGGCGTGAGGCCCATGGCATTTTCTAACTCATGCCACCTGGCTAATGCGGTACTGATATGAGCAAACAGCGCATATTACAATGTAGAAATGGAACAGTTTGCAAAAACAGCACAATGAGACTTGCAATCAGTGATGGGTACAGGTACAAGGTCTACATATTTTTTAATGTTTCTCGGGAATCAAACGGAATGATATTATTATTTTCACACAACATTTCGGCGACATAAAACCCTGTCGCCATCTTCAGTGTAGTCGTATGACTTGAAGTTTGACTAGAGCATGTTGTTTAAAAATTGTTTTTAAACAGAGAACGATGTTTGAAAATTGTTTTTAAACAACGCGCTCTCGGAAAATTTCAAGCATTACGACTACACCTGAAGATGGCGACATAAATTTATGTCGCCGAAATATTGACTATAAATGATAATATTACTCGGTTCATTTCCCGAGTAAATAGATGGATAGATATGTTCGCTTTGATCCCATGTGAGAATAATCTCGGGGATGTGGAACAGTACATACACTTATTAATAATGTCAATTGTATTACCAACATTCGATAACAAGTTGGCTACTTAACAACCCATTGGTATAATCAATTTCCACTGTAATCTACAAATACAATCCCGAGTTAATTACTACATATGTGGAACAGGGTATACACTTGTTACCAGCATCTAATAACTAGTTATTTTCTTACGAACCAGTTACCATAATAAGTTTCACTGTAATCTACAACTACATCATGTTAGTTACTATTTATGCGGAACAGTACAGAAACTTATTAACAATATCAATTATGTTACCAACAACTCATAAGCAGTCAATTAGTACCTAAAAACCTGTTAGTATGACAATTTTTCACAGCGGTTTTTGAGTGCATGCGATCACATGTTAGTTACTATATGTGGCGAATTCTGTAAACAGTGTAATTACTTCATTTGTCAAAAGTTTCAAGAGAGAAAAAAAAAAAAAAAACATATATCATTTTAGTAATTGTGGACAACTTTGTCACCTTCCCCTTCCATACACCATATATACTATTTTATCAGTCATTCTTAGTTACCAAATACCAAGAAGAAAAATCTTTCACAGAGTAAAATAGGTTCCGAAGCAGAAACTCTTTCAGTTTGGACTTAAAGTAGTTGGGTTTGTAGATAACATTTAATTTCTGTTGGTAAGACATTGAATAAGGAAGCTCCAGTAAATGTTAACCCTTTCTGTACAATTCAGGGAAGCGTCCATAAACCACGTAGCTCCATTTTGGTCTCCTGTGAACGGGCCCCTCCCCCTCCCCACATAGCCCTACGTGGCTTTTGCCTCTATCCCCTCCCCACGTAGCACGTAGCTATTTTCCTTTTCTGATTCCAGAAGACATTTTGTACTGTTTTCTCTTGTCAGACTATTTATCGTAAATTACATACGGAGATAATTAACTGAGGGAAATAAATATTCACATGCTGTTGTGTGTTCTGTTCCTCATTTTAACTGTAAAAATGTTATGAAAGGAAAGCTACGTGGTTTGGCTCGAAAACCCCCCTCCGCCATGTAGCCCAGCGTAGCCTTCCAGCCAACCCCTCCCCCCCCTCCCCATGGACCAAGCCACGTAGTTTATACACGCTCCCTTGACAGTGATTATAATCCTTGTGAATATTATATTTATACCTAGTATTGTGGCTATGTATGTCAGCACTAAGATTGAAGTGTTCAGAGATTAATAAATCAACATGGCCGAGAAAATCTGCATTTATTTATAAGGTCTAAATAGTTAGTTGTGGTTAGTAAAAGATTAGTTAACAACACTCACCACGCATAAAGTGGTCTGTGTAGTTACCGGCACCTGGACTGTGGATGATCGCGTGGAGGACTGCGGTAGCGAGGAGATACCAGGAAAAGAGAGATAACGCAGCGATAAACACAGCAGAGTGTCGGCATGCAGCGCGGAATATCACGAACAACACACACAGAAAACATCACTTACAGGGAAATCAGGGGTGATCCCACTTCACCAAACTACAAAAATATTACCTCCTAACACGTAAACCTGGCTAAAAAACACCGTAATCAAATTATTCTGGTAATTTTCGAAAAAAAAAAAAACACTCAGTATTTCTACAAATAAAATAGTATTAGCAATAAGATATACAGTATTATACATGGATATGAAGTTAAAAAAAAATTAGAAAAGTAAATATACGAATGTCTAAAAAATTTAAGTAGGATGGTGGCGGTGATTCTAGTTCACGATTCAGTTTCTATTAAATAGCTGACAAAACATATGCCAGATGATTTTTTTTTTTTTTGCTGTTTTGACATAAATTTTAACCAAGCGCACAATAAAAAATAACTAACCCAACTAACAATTTTAATTTACTAATGGCTTTACGCTGGTCTACGACGATGTCATTAGAGGCGGGATGGAACTGGGGACAAGGAACTGGATGTACCGCCGTATTGTGTTGTGAAAACACTGCAATCATACGCCAGTTATGATTAGAGCTTTTTTATACATTATAAAAAATTTAACATTAAACATTATGTACTGTACCTACATTAAAATGATCTTCACGACGATGTAAACATGTAGTGGAAGATTCTTTACCTCTTCTCATAGCTATAAGCCAATTTCTTCTTACATTCACATCTCGCGGGACATAAAAAAGTAAAAAGTTATCGGGTGCATTTATATTTTTTTTTTTTTTAAATGTGTCTGACAATAATCGTTCGAATCAGTTATAGGCTCACAGTTATTAGCGGTCCCCATGGGTGAAGTGGTGTCCCTTACAATGGAAGGTTAGGGGAGAAGGTTTCTTTGTTTAGTGAAAACTTCTTTAGGCATGTTTTGGATGGATAAAATCTTATGATTTCTCGTCACTGAGATGCTAATATTAACAGTGTCTCTGTAGCTTATGATACTAATAGTTTTAAGTTTTCACTTCTGTCTGCAGTCGCCAATAACTATTAATTTTTCTATTATTATTATGTTTTTTTTTTAATTTTTTCGAGCAATTGTATCAGTCTATAACCTGGAGTATCAAAAACTTGAGCTGTCCACATAATTCACAATTGTCTTAATTCGGTGTAAGGGTACGTTGTGTTGTGCTACACAGTGTTTGAAACCTATACGTGTATAATCCGAAGTGAATTCAAACACCACTAAACATTACCAAGAGGACCTATTAATAAACACTTAAGGAATTTAAAATCAAAATTTGTAAATCAGAAAAGTGAGTGGGGGAGGATTTTAACACTGCAACTACATACAATAATTTGTTTAAAAATTATAAAATGTGGTAATTAATAACTAGGGGAAGAGTTAGCTCCATCGCGATTAAAATTAAAAATAATAATATTTGCATGTTGGAACTACACGTAAATTGCATGTCGAAGACTTAAAATTTAAATATCTTGGCACTACATTTGGTAACAAAGTTAACTGGGCAGGACACATTGGACAGGTGGTAGGAAAAGGTTACAAAATTCTTCACTTGTTGGAGAGAGTGATGAGGGGATGTACGGGAGAAGTAAAGGAATTGGGTTACAAAACTTTGGTGAGACCATTGCTTGAATATGGTATGTAGTATGGAACCCATTTTGAATATCAAATACGGGATATGGAGAGGTTAGCAAAAAAGAAATCTTTTTGGAAATCATCGCAGAACACACTGAGTAACAGATATGATAAAGGAGCTAAAATGGGATTCATTGCAAGACAGGAGGAGGATGAGGAGGGTCATGGGAGTGTACAAGGCATATACTGGCGATGAGGCATGGAAAGATATTGCAATAGGTATGAAAAGTAGTGCATGGAAGGGAAAAGATGACCATGACCACAAGCTGGCACTCGATTTCATGCACAAGGGTGTGGGAAGATTCTCTTTTTTAGGAAAGGCTGTTGGGGATTGGAATAAATTACCAAGAGAAATGAATAATTAACCAAAAACGTTGAAAGAATTTAAAGTTTAATTTGTAGAGGGCAAATATAGGTGGGTGCAGGATAGGGGGAAATTGGGTGTGTGGGAAATTGGAGCGTGTGCTCCAGTACAATTAATAATTAAATTAAATACTGCGTCAAACTGAGTATATCCCTATTTGAATGAATCTCTGTAAACACAAACTAAAAGACTGCTTTGGGGTATTTGCTCAAATCGGAGAATGCAGTTTTATTCCAGTTTACACAATAAAATAATCACAATAACGGAACAGACATCGTTGGAGTGCAGCTTTTTGTTACTGTGTATTATCTGTGTTGTGTTCATGTAGTATCAGCTGATTCGTGCTGTAGTTTGTATCTGCCGTGTGTATAGGTATATAATAATCTGGAGTCATATAAACGAAGTGATATGGAGCCAATACATGCAGTCTACATTAAACAGGAGGTGGGTTAGTGACTTTTACGTTTTCGTGAAGGCTGGCTTCTGTAATTACTATTTCCACAGTAACACTGGTTGTACTGTGACTACCTACTATTACTGCATGTGTTACATCTTTTCTGTTGCACAGTTTTAAAAATCTCGATTTATTTATATGAGTTAGTTAATTATTTTCCCTATGTTTGAATTCGTCAAGTTACACTGAATCAAATACAAGGATCACTGACATTTAGTTTAATTAAAAGATTTTTGTGTTGAATTTTATGTTGTTCAACCAATTGTTTGGTTACTAAGGTATATGGAACTGACGTTGTAGGTTTTGTAACATCAGAAAAACATTCCCTTTTCTTTGAGCTGTTAAGCAATACACGTATTTTTGGATTTTGTAGTACAGTCACTGACAGTGACTGCATTTACGTTGAATGTAAGTTACTGTATAATAATTTAATGAATCTTTGTTTTTTTTTGTTTTTTTATGAATAGCTATGTGGCCTAAGTTCAGTCTTAAAGTACTTGGCTACGTCTATGAAATCATTAATTTATGACGATAACATAGTTTCAAGAATATCTTGCCCTGTGAGTCGTAGTTAGATAAATGTGAGATTGCGGCAGTGAATTGAATATTTAATTGAACTTAATTGCAGTGACAGAAATACAGCAGCGTAGATTCAAGTAAAGTCGGGAAAAATTCATTTATTTCGACTACATAAACTGCAGTGGGATTACTGAAATTTGCGATACAGCTGGAATTACTTTGCACCGAGCTAGTTGTTTATAATATAATACTGCAATATTGAATCGAAAAACGTATTATTTTCATGCAGTAATTAGACTGCAATATACCCTGGACCAGCATGAAAGTAGAAAAAAAATTACAACAGCAAGAGAAAAATTTATTTAACCTAACATTTTAGAAATTGTTGCTTTTAAACAATTGGAGGTAAGTTAAAAACTCTGGCAGGTAACAATTAAATTAACAAATAAAACTTCATAGCCTAATTAGAAGGTCACTGATGGTGTGGATATAAAGAACTAAACAAATTTAAGCAATATTTATAGATGCTGCCAAAAATACAATATTAGTCCCGATTGGAACTGGCAATGGGGTCAAGGACAACCAGAACAAGGTGGACTTCTGCTCCTTTGTTGTTGGAGTGGGAAATAGTTTTGCCTTGTTGCCAGAATTAGATAGGGATCAAACTTCTGTAGGTGTGGGGAGAAACCAGCAGAATTGTAGGGTAAGTTGTGAAGTTAAGTCTACTAGTCAAACCTTAAGGAAAAGGAAGTCTTGCTGGTAGGTAATAGTCATGGAAGAGGTGTGGGCCCCTTGCTGCAGGAAAAATTAGGATCTGATTTCTGGTTTCTTCGAACCTAGTGATAGTCTTGCTCAGGTAGTGGAAGGTATAGGTTCTTTATGTAAGGACTTCACAAATCAGGAACACATAATTATAGTGGAACAACAGCAAATATTCTGGGCTGGGATGATAGTTACAGTATCAGAGATGACCTGGAGAAAATAGTAAAAACAACATGCTACACTGGGGTCAGTCCTGAGATACTATAACTGGCCACGTATAAACTCTGCAAATCACACTGATGGTATCTGTACAAGAAATAGGGGTTTTATCAGGTGAATACAAACCAGATCTAATATTCCAGTTAAACTTTTATTATTATTATTGATATTTGTACCTGCATGTTGAATATATATATATGATTCTAGGAAACAGAATGATGGTGGAAGTGTTGCATCATTATTTTCTGTGTAGCAGAAAGTTGTTGGAGTGGTATTACTATCTAGAACTAAACCAGTACAGCAGTCAAAATCTTTTCTTAAGGACAATTGTGGGATTATTTTTCTGTGATTGGAATTTGCTGTTAATACCTTCTGAGTAACTTAAATTTAATATATAGAGAGAATGTTGCTTGGTTTTATTTCAGAAATCTTGTTGTATATCTATCTATTTCTCTGACACAGAAGTGTAAGGAATAATTACACTTTGCAATATTTTTTTAGTATGTATGCCTGTCTCGTGTCACTAGGTAATAAAGGAGTGTCTATGACATATTTATATTTTTGCCTTGTTTAACGATAATATTTTATTTTAAAATTCTTTAATTTTTGCCTGTTTCAATTAATTTTATTTATTTTAATGTCTCTCATGGTTTTCATTTATAAAATTTCTTTCACTTTTGCAGAATGTGTTAGCAGATAATGCACATGAGGATACAGTTTTGGCTCCTACTCCTGACAGGTATGGAAAATTCCATGTGATTAATAAACAGTTATTATTCTTGTGAAAGAATGAAGGGGATATGTTAGCTTTGCCTGTGCACCTGATTGAGGTATCAGTGTAATTGTTTTCATGATTTCATCTTGCTGTACACCCATAAAGATTTAAAGTTGGACAACCTTTTACTAGTCATGATGGATGATGTCTGAATCCTGCCATTTTTGAAAATAAAGATGATGTCCATGCAGATTTATTTCATTTTTTAAATAAAAAAAGTTTCCCTGGAATCAGTTGAGGGGGACACTGGGTTGGTTTTTTCCTAAAGGCCGTTAACTCAAAACCCTCTCCCAACTCTTGTAATCTTTTCATTGATCAGCTACAAAGACTTGAAATCCTCCTCTTTAAACAGAAATTTGTTTGTATCTTCACTAACCCCACTAAATTATGAAATGTTATTCGTCAGTATAGCAAAATATTAGTTTGGGTTGTCAAGCACAGTCTGGCTGACGGAAGACGTTTGCACTATGACATCTTGACGCTCAGTACCAGAGAGCCGATGGTGCACAACTCCTAATCACCAGATTGAGCACTGCAGGCCAGTGCTAAACTCTGAACCTCTATACAGGGCATGTAGAATGAGGGTATATGACATTGTTAGTGGTGATTTATCCACTGGATGAGGACATTAAACTCAGAGGCCTTTGATTTCTGTCAAAAGAGTTTGTCTAAATGGGCCAGATCACTCTGTAAGATATTTTTTTTTTAGAAAAATCGAATTTTAAATATAATATTTTAGGTGGTTTTATAATAGTCATTATAGGTTCATATCACATTCACGGCCACTAGGTGTACTCCAGCTGGATGGGTGATAGGATAGTAATTAAGGATTAAAACTACCAGTACATTCCAAATCCCAAGTTAATACAGGATCTGTTTCCATGTTAACATCTTCTCCCCAGGAATCGTCAACCAAATTATTCTAAATCAAACTTCCTCACCTTCAGATTTCAGTGTTCCTCGGATGCAAACATCTCAGAAACAATATACTCATGCACACAAAATACATAATGGCTGTTCTACAAAATGGTATTCTTCCACTCACTTTCTATCATCCAACTTCTGCAAAATTTTCTTTGTGGCTGTCGCACTACTTAATACAGCCCTTACATGGCTTACTGTGGGCTGTCATGCCCATACTACTCAGTCAATATCAATTTACAATCTTTAAGACACGGAAAACTGACCAGTTCATTTCATGCGAAGCCAACCACACTTTCTCGCCAGAGTCCAGCTACCGACCTGGTAGCGACATTCACGTCCATCGACCACTGAATCAGTTGAGCTATTACTGCTAAACTGGCAGAGCCCTCTATCTTTGTACTTGGCATTAATATGTACCAATTAGCAGGGGCGTAGCTAGTATTGGGCTAGGCGGTGCAGTGCACCGGGGCCCCTATGCTCAGGGGGCCCCAAAGCACACCTCTGGGGGCCCCCAAGCTCACTGCTCAGGGGGGCCCACAACCACTGCTCAGGGGCCCCTAAACACAACTCAAGGGGCCCCATCCTCAGCTCAGGGGGCCCTTACCAGCAACACAAAACAATAAATAGGTCACCCATCTGGCCTGAGGGCCAAAAATAAATTTTTTTCACTGGGGCCCTTGTTGACCTAGCTACGCCACTGCCAATGTGGGAGCAATATGAATACATACAAATGCGTACACAAATCTGACGCTATAGTATAATCCCTGCTAGTACGTCACAATCCTCTCACTTCTTTTTTATTTTAATGAACACAACAATAACACTTAATACTTTTCCATCACTAGAGAAAACAGTTAAATCTTTAAGATCCTGCCTTCAGTGACTACTAATTCCCTTCATAGTGGCACCAATATCTTAGTAACATGGTATGGTGAACATTTCCATCATGTGCGAGTATAAAATATTGCCACTTAAGTCATTAAATGACGTGGCCTCTTAGAGTCATTGGTTTGGGCAGAAGTTGTGCAGTCTTTGCTGGGTCAAACAATCTTGGGTGTTTCTCGGCCAGTTAACTCCAGCAACCCTGTATGTATCCTCGTGCTGTTGCTCTGGTGGCCTTCCTCTCAGTCCCTGGTGATCTCTAGGGATCCCTTCCAACACTGTTTTTGCTCATCTTTGGTTTTTCCTCCAAGCAATACGGCTGGCCCACTGACACTTCAAGGAGGGGGTCTTCTCTGAAATATCTATGACTCTCGTAACAGAAAATGTTCATCAAATTTCAAAGCAGACCCAAAACTTTCAAACTGCGAAAATCTCATCAAGATCTGTTCTTTAGTTTTCACATGATGCTGGAACAAACAGACAAAGAAATATGTCCCGTGACAGCTTTATAATAGTAGTAGCTTATGCCTCCAGCTTAGGCTACATTTACATAGTTTTATTTTATATTTGGTTTATGACTAAACAAGGGAAAACTGGAGTTTACAAATGTAAATGATATGACATAGTCAATTTCTGCCGGGTGTTGAAGAAATCTATGTCCTTTTTGTGAATTTAAAAAAAAAAAATAATCTGTAAATTTGGGAACTTTTATAAAAATGAATTATACTCCAAATATGTAATAGTAGCAGAAAAGTGTATTAATTTTTTTATGATTTGTCTTAAGTGTTTGACTGATTGATCAGGAAATTCTGATACAAAAATGAAAGATTATGGTATATATGCCATTTTTAGTAATTGTCTTAGTTCTTATCTCTCAGTAAAAATCAGAATGTGTCACTTAACATTTTAACGCTGCATCATGTTATTACTGTTTGTTGAGTACATATATCCGTTAATCGTAATTTGTCCTGTTTGAAGATGGCATAAGCATAGGAATTAAAAATATGATATGTATTTCAAATAATGTCTTAATCCTTATTAATAATTGGTTTAAAGATAATGGTTTCTCTCTGAAAGATGATAAAGCTAAATATATGCAATTCAGTACATCACACAGATTAACAGCACGAATAGACATAAAATTTGCAGGCTTGTATATTCAAGAGGTCTCAACAGTTATTTTTCAGTTATATATACAATGTTAGTAAATTCTGTGTGTAAATTAGTGTTAGAGAAAATAATAATTGTGTTGATTATTGTAATACTCTCAAAGATTTAAGACTTTTTACAGTACAATTTTTAAGAAGAAATTGAGAAGAAAATGATTCACAATTGCATAGGAATCTATGGGAAAGTGGTAGCAGAGGTGCAAGAAATGAAAGTAGTGGCAGAGGTTATATGGTAATTTTTATTCCATTTTGTAATATCACAGGCTTAAAATTTCCATAATTACTTACCGGAAAGACTGAAAGAATTTAAAGTAAAAAGTAGTAGAGGGCACAAGTAGGTTGGAAGGGAAAGGGAGGGGGTGTAGGGAGATTGCCACTGGAGCAGGCACTCCATCACAATTTTATTTATTATTATCTCTCTGAGGAAATCATCCCTTTACAGTCATTCAGCTTTTCTTCCATTGCTATCAACGATTCCATAGACTAAGTGTGTGTCTGCAAGCTCTACCTTGCCAATAATCCTTGCTGTTCATACTGTGACTTCTGGTCGATTGAGTAAATCCGATTTTTCCTTCTCCGTTCTTATGAACAATGCCATACAGAGACAAACAGTGATTGTTCCAGTTGTAGGACGCTATACAATTCTTAATCATTTTGATGCTCTCAAACTCCTGTTAATGTTTGTGCCTCTTGTATCAATATATACTGCATATTGGACATTTTTATCTAACTTTTACTTAAAACTTACTTTTCAGGACACAATTTAAGTTTGAAGAAGAGGCATTACTTCAGTACTGTGACAGGAGCACAAGTGTCTTCCAATTTTTAAATAGTGATCCACCGGTAAGAAATAATTCCACTTCCATCGTCTGCACTATAAACAGTGTTCGTGTCTCGGATGGAAGCAATGAAACTACGCCACTTACCACGCCATTGCAATTCTCATGCGCTGTGTGTGCGCAGAAATTCTCCATCTTCAATCTGTTGATCAGACATGTTTTCAGCCATATCAGTCACTTGATTCCGCCATCACATGTCTGCCAACAATGTGGTGTTGTGATGCAAGACACGTTAACATTGAGGACACATATCTCGCACCATAACAGTGGATTGTTATATCAGCTTTCATGTGCATTATGTACACAGACATTTTCATCTCAGCATTCTTTAGTGAAACATGTATTCCTCCATACATGCACTGTCACCTGTCCATTGTATGTTTGTGCATGTTGCTCCAAGGTATTTGAAAATTCAAGGCTACTCCATGTGCACAATCCATCTTCCACTTCTCAGTTAAGGTGAGATATATTTTACAATTTTTTAAATTTGTATTAAGCATATAAAATGTTTAATTTTCCTCACATTAAGTTTTTAAACATATGAAGCTGTTATGAGATATTAGTCTTTCTCGGCGTATCTTCGATATAAATTCTTCTCGGGTTTGCCGATGATGGCGGCAGTGAAAGTCGCCGAAAGCTCGACATTAGAAAATGTGATTCGGCGGCAAACCCGAGAAGAATTTATATATGAAGCTGTTAATACTATTTTTATTATAGCTTGTAAACAATCGATAAACTATAAAAAATTGATACGTTAAAGAGGTTATAGTAAAGAGAACGCAACAGTGTTAAGAAAGAGGTAGACTGTAGGGAACACTTGAAACAACACTTCTAGGAATTAAAATTAACAAAGGGGGAATGTGAAGATGGTTTTCTTCTTCACAACAAGGATTAGCCATTAATACCTTCACTTTGTTCCTTTGCACCATGTCTTCCAATGCCTCTGCTTTCAGCTTTCAACTGGTTCTGTACTGCATCACCAGAAGTAAAATCTTTTCTTTTTCCATTCTTTCAATATACTGCATCCATGATTGAATTCCTCTCTCCTTTTGTGTATATTGTACATACCAAGTTGTTCCCGAATTACCCCGTTTCTTATATTTTCTTCCTTAGAACAGCCTTTTACCTTCCTTAGGAATCTCATTTCTGCTGCCTGAATTTTGCTCTTATCTGTTGCTTTAGTTATCCCAGATTGACTTCCAATCAGTAGAGTTGGGGCAGCCATCATCTTACAGAATTTCATTTTTGTGTCTTTTCGTGTTTTATTCTGAAGTGCTCTATTTATTGTCCCTCATACTAATTCCAATTTGTTGATCTTTTTCTCCATCACTTTTGTCTATGTCATAACTGATTTCACAACTTACGTAGTTAAAATTAATTACCTGTTCCATCTCTGTGTTCTCAATTACTATTTATCTCCTCAGTTTTCTTCCAGTATTCATTATTATTTTTGTATCTTTATAAAAACTTTTGATAATTCCAGTTAAATGCCCAGGGTATCTGTCTTTGGTAATTATGTTCCACATTTTGCATCTATCCACACTATCAAAAGTTTTATTCAAGTCGATGAAAGTTACACGAGTTTCCATATTGACGTCATGTGTCTTCTCTAAAATTCTCTTAGTGCTGAAGATGTCATTGCATGATCATCCCCTCTGGAACCCTGTTTATTCATCTAGTATTTTGACTTCTGCTGAGATCTTCAGTCTGGCATTTATTATTTTTGTGAATATCTTATAAATAGGATTGTTTAGACTAATGCCTCTACAATTCTTACATTCATTTGTCTTTCCCTTTTTAAAGATAGATATAACCTCTGTCATCTTCTAGCTGCTTGGTGTATTGTAGCTTTTCCAGCACTCATTAAACAGATGTAATATTCTCAGGCCTACATATTTTAATAATCCCTTGTTGATGCCATATATGTCACAAGGTTTCCCAATTTTCATATTTATGAACACCAACTATAGTTCTTATAAGAAAGTTGCTCCTCTTAGAAATCTTGGTTTCCTGTTTACCACAAGTTTCTGTAGTATGCTTTCCATTGTTGTTTATTAATCAACTGTATATTTGCAACAACATTCTCTGTTTTTAAATATTAGCACTTTATGTGCAAAATTTTGTCTTCCACGTATGTCATTTTCTATACTAGCCATAAATCTTATTACCTTTTTTGGTGATATTACTATTTTGTATGTATTCTCTTTTTCATTCTTGTGTTTTCTTTTTTAGGGATTTCTTATGCTGTATCTTTATTTGTTACCACCTTCATTATACAATCATTCCATGTGCTTAGTCTCTTCCTTTTCCTATACTTCAGCTGCCGTCTCTATACGTTCCTTTATATTCTGCCATTCCTTATCAACATCATCCACTGTTGGTATAATTAAAAACAACTCTTGTAACCGACTTTCGTATAGTATTTTAATACTTTCTCATTCTAGTAAGTACACTTTAAATATTTTTTGTCATGTACCTGCCTTTGCTCTCACTTCCTTCTATTTTGCAATCATTGTAATCGCTCTAACCACTAAATAAGGGTCGGAGTTGATATCACTTGCTCGGTGTACTTGAACATTATATATTTAGTTACAACTTTATCATTTGAGATAATGTAGTCTAATAGTGATCGATGCCCTCTAGCACTCGAAATATAGTTGTGAATAGCTTTCTTCATTAAAAAAGTGTAGGTGATATTTAGCCAGTTAAATGTCACAAACTGTCGAAGTTCCTTCCAATTTCTGTTTATATGCTCTTCTCCATATTCACCAATCACTCCCAAAACTGGCATGTTGGCAACCCTTGCATTTAAGTTACCATATATAAGCATATGATTGCTCTTATTGACTTTCCTCAGCTATTGTTGAAGGTCATCATAAAATATCGTATGTCCTTTTTCTTATCTTCCTTTGGGCATATAAACCCATTAATAGTAAGTGTTCTCTATCTATTTTAATTTTGCAAATCATTGTAATTTTGTTGATGAGCTAATATTTTATTATCTTGTTTTTTTCCATTTTTTATTAACCAGTATTACTGAGCATGCTGGGTAAGCAGTTGACGCTTTGGTCTTTCATTCAGGAGGACGCCAGTTCGATTCTCCATCTGGGCATATGGATTTGGGTTTTCCATGGTTTCTCCAGATCACTCCAGGCAAAATGCCATGGTCGAATTCCTATTCATTACTTGTCCTCAGTCCCATCCTGCCTCTAAAAAGGTCAATGTCAATGAGGCGTGGTGCAATAAGTAAAATAAAAAAGAAAAAAAATATTAGTATTGCCAACCCACCGCAACTATGTCAGTTGTGGGGTACTCCACAGTATATCTTACTTGGAGACCATCAGACCTGTTCAGAACGGATTTCGATCCCTCGAGTATATGTTGAAGGGTATTTACTCCATATGTCTGTGTTACAATTATTTCTTCAAAATGAGCCATAGGTATTGAGAAATTAACGCGCTAACATATGTGCATATCTTTTAAATATTATAATTTTAGTACATTACTTAAAAGCTTCAGCGTGGTGTATGCAGTAAGGAGTTTACTTCCCATTTTGTGAACCCGGGTTCAAATCCCCATACTGCCAAATATTTTTATTTCTTTTTTTATATGCAGTAATCATTGAACTTTGATTTTATTTCATTTAAAATTCGTTTACTAATTTTTATTATGCGAAATAACTTTTAAAACAAAATATCACATAATATACAGTACAATTTTTTTTTTTTTTAGAAAATCATTATTTCATTTTTTATTGTTGATAAGTTTATTGTTTATGTGTTTTTTTAATGAAACAGGTATATTTTATGTTCATCATTTTTATACTTATATCTCAACAATTAATATCATAAAGTAAATATATTACAGCCATAAGGTCGGGTTTTTTCCTCCCTACCACAGTTATACTTATTTCCGTGCAGTGGTGGTAGCATGTAAATGTTTGAAAATAACATAATGTCTGTTATTTCGCATAATAAAAATTCATAAATGAATTTTAAATGAAATAAAATCAATGCTCAATGATTACTGGATATATATTTGGCAGTTTGTGGATTTGAACCCGGGTTCGCAAAACGGGAAGCAAGCGCCTTACCACACAGACCACGCTGAATTATAGTATTTAAAAAATATTCACATATGTTTGCCCGTTAATTTCTCGATACCTAGAGCTCATTTTGAAGAAATAATTGTAAGACAGACATAATATGCAACAGTGACATAACTCAAAAACTTCAATTTTACAGGAGGGTCAGTTCAAATGTTTCATGTGTAATAACTTTATGCATTTATTAGAAAAAAACTTATATCTATGTTTTAGAGAAAGAACACAATGTAATAGAAGGGAAAATGTACAATTTCAGTTACAGGTCATGGGGAGATTTCTTTTATATCCTTACAATCATCCTCATTTTGAATTATGACATTCTTGCTGAAATTAATGGTTTTCTGTCATGGCATAAGATAAAATGTGTCGTTTTTGTAATAGAAATAAGTGCAAAACTTTAAATGTTTTCTCAATTTATAGTTATGTCACACATTCACAATACCTGAAAACAAAGGGGATTTTGGTTTGCCAAACAACAAGTTCATCAAAAGATGCTTTATTTAATTTGCCAAATTTCTTAAGATGAGAATAAAAATTATAAAGGAAAGAGATTTTTTTAAAAAGTAATAATAATGAGAGCTTGCATAAGAAAAAGCAATATTTTTTTTGGGAAAAAATGAACAAAATTATTTTCCAACCAAGAAACATTGTGAATCTTTTAATTCAGTCAGATTATAAAAAAACTTTATTATTTAACATTATTATTTAAACATCATGAGCACTCAAGCTATTATAGTAATTATCAACTTAAGGAAATTTTAGTTCAGTCCCAAACTTTATCACATAAAGATTATCTTGGTCCAGTCTTGTTACATTTAGTTAATTAGCTTCACAAACCTTACAACATTTCATAGAAAGATTTATAAAAGCTTGGTATAGCATTCTTACGAAATAAGCCTAGGAGATCTTCCTTCTTCTTTTGAGAAATTCCTGGGCTTGAATTAAATGCTGGATTTAATGTAATATCTGAGTCACAACTTTTCTTCTTCCTTTTGATTATTATTGCCTCTCAAAAGTCATCTGCATACGATTATTTATAAGAAACAGAATTGGGAGAATCCCTTACGATTTTAAGCATCTTTACTTCTGATAATTTGAATGCTGCCATATTCAGAGGACCTATGTCTCCAGTCAGAGCTTTAATGTCATACAAATCCTTGTAACATAATTCTTTGACATGGAAAGGTTGTCCCGTTTTTTTTCGCAGATCGAATTGCGGAGATGAAAGAATCAGGAGTATACAACGGTCCGCTTCTCATAATGTGCTTAATCATTCTCTATCAATGAGTGAACGGAATCACCTTCATTCTGAGAGTGGCCTTTAACAAAGAATTTGTGTGTAATTGATTTCAGGCCTAAAGAACGTGTGGCGTATAAGTAAAGAGCAAGCATAAATTTATTTTTCTGCTGCCATGCACAGTAAAATATAACATCTGCATCATGTTTTGTGGCAGCAATCTTTTTTAGATAAGGGAGCGTGCATAAACCAAATAGCTCCATTTTGGCCTCCTGTGAACCCACTCCCCCCCCAAGTAGCTTTTTTCCCCTTTTGATTCCAGAAGACATTTTGTATTGCTTTCTCTCGTCAGACTATCGTAAATTACTTACAGAGATAATTAACTGAGGGAAATAAATATTCACAAGCTGTTGTGCGTTCTGTTCTTCATTTTAACTGTGGAAAATGTTATGACAGAAAGCTACATGGCCTGGCTCGGAAACCCCTCCTCCCCCCACGTAGCCCCGCGTAGCATGCCAGCCAACCCCCCCCCCCCCCCCATGACCAAGCCACGTAGTTTGTGCACGCTCCTTAAAGAAGGACACATGTACTTAATTCATTTGCACCACGATGGCCGTTTGCTTCATCCCAGACAACACAATCACATGTATTGCTCTTCAAGTCATACATAGTGAAATTGAAAACATTTAATTTGGATGTATAGCTAGAATAGAGAAGCATCCCCTTTAGGTAGTTGCATTACAGCCTGTAGATCATAAACAACCACTACAGCATTTGAATTTTCTTTGTCTGTTTTTTTTCACCTCTCTTGACAATTGTTTTTCGATAAGATGTTGGCTAAATTTTTCTTGTAACTTCTGTTTTTCTTCACTGTCTGCATTTTCAAAAGCTACGCAGGTTTCACATAAATCTTTCTTTGGAACGAAAAATAAAATATTGTAATCTTTTTTAAATATTCTATAGAATGAAGTATAGTTGGCAAAAGGTACCTTCTTTTCTTTGCGGATAGCCACATAGTCCTTGTGGACGTCTGCAATTTATTTGCTTTCATCAATGAAGAGCCTCGTTGTATTTGCCCTTAGGTAAAGGCTTTCAATTTTCGGTATCGAATTAATGTGCTGCCTCACGCCTTCCCTTATCATTGGATCTAAAGATTTCTGGTGTCTTATTGCATTATTTATATTAAAATAGACTTGCACCCGTCGCATAAATGTAGTGTAAGATATCAAAATGCCACCAAGAGCAAAGTTTTTTTTTTTAATTTAATATCGACATTTCAACTTTATTGAGTCTTACTTTTTTTTTCAAGGCAAAAATTACTTTAATGAAGAAAAATAAAAATAATGTTAAAAACATAGTTATAAAGTTGAAAAGACATGAATAAAATTGTCATGTCATTTCATCTTTACAGCAACATCTGCAAGTTTCATAATATATTGCTTCTTTTCTTCTCTCTTTTGTTTTTTGGTTTGATTAGAACTTTTTGCTTAAAATAAAAGACCTAAAAAAAAGTCAAAACCTCGGCATTGAATTAAAAAACTTTTTAATTGTTAACCGCATATTACTATCCTCAGGTACATTATTAATTAAATGTGAGCATTCTTTCAAATTTTTTTAAATAAGTGTCCCATTGAGTGTTAATAGTAAAATTTTAGTAACAATAGTGACATAAGTGTGAATCATAGAAGACAAAAATTATGTCGGAGCAGAAGATATCATGCAAGAACGTCATATCGTCTCAAACCATAAAGTATAGACAAAGTTTATGCAGTACGGTATTTTGCAATAACGTCATAAAATAATCCAACGACAAACAAGGTGGCTTGCATCAAGAACGACACATTAAGGAATAAAACTAAAGGCATTTAAGCAGATTATTTAAAAAAGAATGTCACAATTTGATATAACACATTATTGAACAAATGTAAATATAACGCGAATAATCTTACCATTTACACAATATCGTCATAAACAAAAATACGCCACTCTTGAAGAAACTTGTCGCTATGTTACTTGACAACAGCCAAAACTCAACTGATATATGACAGTGTTGTGAATAAACTGAAGGGCGGTCTGTTGAGAAACAATAGTGACATAACCTGCTCTCTCTCGGCGAATAGTTGAAGCTCAAATGTGTCATTCTACAAACTAAAAGTATACACGAAAATGGATCATCCCTTGGTCATAACTCAATAAAGGTCATTTTTTAGTTATGTCACTGTTGCAGCAAATGAGCGATATGTAGTAAATACCCTTCATCATATACTCGGGGGATCGAAATCCGTTCTGAACAGGTCTGATGGTTCCCAAGTTAGTGTAATAGCTGAGATCTATTGCTCCTTTTAATTTTTCCTTAGTTTTAGTTATGACAGAGATTCAGTTCCTCTCTCATGTAGTTTATTTTCTAATTCCACTTCTTTGTTACCTAGTCTCCTAACATTCCAAATCTTTTATTTTACTTGGTTTATGATACCTAACACTTGTCCTCAACATGCCCAAATTGTTTCCGTGGTCCTTCTTACTCGATTTACAATACCTAAACACTTGTCCTCTACATTCCTAAGTCATTTCTGTGGTGTGTCTGGTTGTAAATTGTGAAGAGAGCCTATAATATCTCAATGCCCTGGCCGCATTCTGAGTGCTGTGCAGGTTAAACTTGGAGTGTTGGGGCTGCCAGCTCACAGCTTCCAAGCATTATGAGTAATATTTTGGGTTACCATTCCTTAGATGAATTGCCATTGCGGGCTGAGAGTTCCACCTACCCTTAGTTTCTTTTTTTTTTTCAGTGTTCCTTTTCCTTAGTCTAAAGATCCTGCTTTAAGGCGCCGGAAATTCAGACTTATCCTTCTTTGACAATCACTCTGAAATTATACCCCAGAGTGTCGAGGGCCAAAATGAAGAGGTTCAAGATAGTATTTGCTGGCTCGATCCCATTACAGGAAGGCATTTCCTGATATTTAATAATGCATACCATCAGGCATCAATAAGCTCCAGCAGGGTAGAGCCAGCTGTTTGATATTTGGTTTATAAAGAATATTACCAGTGTAGGGGGCCACTGAATTAGGCATCTAGAAATTTCTATTGCTCAGTTAGGAAACTGAGGTAAAGGGAAGGTATTTTGAGAATTGTATGTAAAGAAGGAGAAATAGACACTGAGAATTTGAAGATGGTGGAGGTATTGAGTGACTTTTATTGAGATTACTAGAGATTATCCAGGGATGGAAGGGAATAAATCAGATGAGTGTCTCAATAAAAATAGAAAAAAGGAAACTGCAGAATTTGAAATAGATCCTCAGGATATAAGTGGGAAATAAGGAAGCTAAAAAAAGTATAAAGAGGCCAGTGTAGATAATATTTTTTAGAGATGTATTAAAGACAGTGGGATACAATATTGTATATTATCTTGAACTATTATTTACTATGAGTGTGGAGTCTTGCTACTAACCTGATGACTGGAATAGAGCTATAGTAGTAATAGTTCACCTTAAGTGTCCGTAAGGAAGGATACTGGTTTGGAAGTTGATAACATAGATTCAAGTATGAATGTTCATGTGAATCTCGGTTGGTGTGCTATGTGCAAGATATTTTGGATGAATTACACAATGCTGACCAAGTTGATAGTATAGCACAAGATCTTCGTAAAGCATTTGTCTGAATTGGTTACAAAACAGTATTAAATAAGCTGAAAAACATTGGAGTGGGTAAAAAGTGACTTGCTGTTTTGTGGAATTCTTAAAATTGGGGAAGCAGAACATTTGAGTAGGAAATACTGTATCATGAGGGGTAGAATGAATATTGACGTGCCACAAGGTAGTGTATAGTGACCACTGCTATTTATTATTTTAATGATTGAATGTATTAATAGTTTACAGTCAAAGTTAGGTTATTTATAGATGATATAATGGTAAATAATAGGATCACAATGGGAGAAGACTGTAAGCAGCTGCAGGGTGATCAGAACAAAATATGTAACTAGGTAGGTCAATGTAGAATGTAGATAAATCCTAAGAAGAGCCATGTCCTTAGGTACACAGATAAAAAGTAAAGGTTGTTTATTCTTATTATCTTGGTACTCTGGGTGGAGCCATATTGATTTGTTGAAACCTAACATCATCCTGTGGCCTTCGACAGAGGACTGCTGCATTTGTTTCATTTAATTTAATTGCAATGGAGCACACCGGTGGCAATTTCCCTACACACTCATCTTCCCCCTATCCTGCACCCACCTGTATTTACCCTCTACAAATTTTAACTTTAAATTCTTTTAACATTTTCGGTAAGTTATTCATCATTCCCCTCGGTAACTCATTCCAATCCCTGACACCCTTACCTAAACAAAGAAAATCTTCCCACACCCTTGTTCCTGAAATCGAGTGCCAGCTTGTGGTCATGGTCATCTTTTCCCTTCCATGAACTACTTTTCATACCTACTGCAATATCTTTAAATGTGTCATTGCCAGTATACGCCCTGTAGACTCCCAAGACCCTCCTCATTCTCCTCCTGTCTTGCAATGAATCCCATTCCAGCTTTTTTACCATATCAGATACTGATCACATTCTGCGATAATTTCCAGAAACAAATCTAGCAGCCCTTCTTTACACCTTCTCCAACTCCTGTATTTGACACTCAAAATGTCCGCCGCATACTACTCTACCATATTCGAGCAATGGTCTGTCCAAAGTTTTGTAACCCAATTCCTTGACTTCTCTCGTACATCCCCTCATCACTCTCTCCAACAAGTGCAGAATTTTGAAACCTTTTCCTACCAACTGTCCAATGTGTCCTGCCCAGTTAAGCTTGTTATCAAATGTAATCCCAAGATATTTACATTTCAACTCTTCAGCAAACAATTCTTTCCGCACGTTATATTCATAATTAACCTTTTGTTTTTTATTTCTGTATCTAATTAGCTGACTCGAGGCCGTATTGAAAAAAATATTAGTAGATCGAACTCTTGATAGTAATAGCGAAGAAAGTGGGTCTTCAGGTTTCATTCGAGAAAACAGAATTTATGACCTGCAAGGATAAAACACATGGAGACAAAATATGGAAAAATCAGTCTCACACTTCAAGTATCTTGACAAATCAATCCAAGAGAATTGAACTGAAGCAAAAGCTAATGAAATTAGATGCCAAAAGATGGAAACAGCTTAAACAAAACCTCTACAACAACAAATTCATCTCCAAGGACACAAAACTGAGACATTACAATATAGTTATTAAACCAGAATGTCTTTATGGATCAGAAACACTTATTTTAAACAGGAAGAAAGATATGGAAATCATTGAGAAAAAATAACGCAAAATTATAAGGAAAATTTTGAGCCCAAGACCCATAGGAGACCAGTACATAATCAAGAAATTTTACAATCTGCAGACATTAACAGTGATAGAAAATGCCAACTAAAAGTTTATGGACACATAAAAAAATGAACCCTAACAGACTGACAAGAAATTATATGAAAACCAAAGTAAATTAATATTGGTTACAATGAAATGGGTTGGAGAAATCAAGAAAAACCTCAAAGTAGCAGGAATTGTTCCAGAAGATTTCGAAAACAGAGACACATTTAAATCCAAAATTCACAAATCGCAAGTTGACTGGGAGGAAAGATTTAAGAAAAGACCAGGAATAACATGGTCAGAAGAGAGAAAAGAATCCGACAGCAAGTGTATGAAGGAAATATGGGCACAAAGGAAAGCGAACAAACGCTTCTGAGTACTTTGCGTAGTCCTAATGGGCTTATCCACAAATAATAATAATTATTATAATAAGAAAGAAGTAAATGTATGACCATGGAACTTACCAGCAGATTATGCACTCCATTGCAACTCAATTCGAACGCCCGTTTCGCTGTAAATTTGACGGTATTTGTAATTTATTTATGGTGTTCTGAGTGGTTTTGAAACTCATTTTTTCCGTTGCTATATCTATCCTATTTTAATAGCAATGTATACATCATGCACTGACAGCTTTTGTTATTAAAAAATGAAGGCTTCCCCAGTGTATCAAATATATGAAAATGTCTCAGACCTCCTGGGGGAAGGGGGGGGGGGAGCACATCAATCTAATGCGATGTATCGAAGCAACACTTTGGCTTTATTTTCTGGCCAGAAGAGCTATTCGGAATGCGTTCTTTCCTATCGGGAGGCTCAAGAGCTCTTTATACAGCTTTTGTGTTAATTATTGTGTGTTCCTCGGACCAGAATTGGTGTATAACCTCCCACTTAAAGTCACTAATCAGTACACATCCAACTTAAGTATTTCCATCATGTAAGACCACTTCACAAATTCACCCTTCTTTCACAAGACCGTGGGCAAGCAGTGGGTGACATCTTTCACTGGGAATAATTCAGTCGCGAGAGCATTTTCCATGCAAATGGAGTGCACCATGTAAAGCAAAGTTGACAATTTGTCGGTAGAAGCATGTAATAATCTTCCCCAAACCTGCACACCCCTATCATTTGTTAGCTGAAAAAAAAACTTCTATGCTATTATCTTATAGAGCCATTGTCTTACTAAGATTTCTTAACTGGGTATTGATAAAACAATTCACTTGGTTTTATTAAAGTATTTCCTACAGTACCAACCCCCTTAATGCAATTAGATATGTGTACAAATATGATAGGAAAAAGCAAATCAACGTTGTTGTCGCAGCAACTATACTAAATTTCAATTAACTACCATCCTTTTATACTGATATTAGATTCATCATTGAAATTTTTATTTAGATAGACGTAGAAGTAAATGGTTCCTTCTTTATCAGAATAAATTTTTTGTTTGCATTGAATAGTTTATAATGTTCCTTGTGACAATTCCGAAATTTATTAGAGTGTCTGCTAGTATTTATGGTGATATTTTTACAGCAGTTGTTTAATCTTCAGTAATATTTTCTTTGTTCATAAATACAATTCTTAAATGATTTGAAACAATTATAGTATGTCAAATTGAATAGAAGATTTGTACTACAGCATAATCTGTAACTATTAATTATATCTAATGAAATTTACTTCAAAATTTTCCATTACTGTATTTTTTTGTAGATGAATGTTTATGCACTGATGACATAACAATTTGTTGCTTGTTCTAGATTTACAGATGTGACTCAAACTTGCTACGCATATGACCAGCAGCCTTCCATGTTTGCCAACTCAAGTTTCCAAAGGCTGAGTACGATAATTCATTCTGACGACCGATTGTTTGCGTGTGAAGTTTGCGGGAAACTATTTTCTCAATCTGGTCACCTTGTATACCATAAAAGAATTCATTCGGGTGAACGGCCGTATGCTTGTGATCTCTGTGGAAAAACGTTTGCCCAGTCGAGTGACCTTAAGAAACATATACGAATTCATTCAGGTGAACGACCTTTCGCGTGTGAATTCTGCGGCAGATCGTTTGTTCGTTCGGATGACCTTGTGTGCCACAGAAGAATTCATTCAGGTGAACGGCCGTTTGCATGTGAACATTGCGGGAAATCGTTTGCTAGGTCTAGTTGTCTTACAAAACACAGAAGAATTCATTCTGGTGAACGGCCTTACGCGTGTGAATTCTGCGGCAGATCGTTTGTTCGTTCAGATGACCTTACATGTCATAGAAGAATTCATAAGGGTGAACGGCCGTTTGCGTGTAAAGTTTGCGGTAAATCATTTGCTCGCTCTTCTCACCTTACAAACCATCTAAGAATTCATTCGCGTGAACGCCCATTTACTTGTAAACTTTGTGACAAGTCGTTCAGTAGTTCCAGTAAGCTTACAGACCATAGCAGAGTTCATTCAGGCGAACGTCCCTTTGCTTGCGAAGTATGTGGAATGTCGTTTTCTTTATCTTGTCACCTTATAGTTCATAGGAGAATTCATTCCGGTGAACGCCCATTTACATGTGATTTTTGTGGGAAGTCGTTTGCTCGTTCTGATACTCTCACAAGCCACAGGAAAACACATTCAGGTTATCGACCATTTATTTGCGAAATTTGTGGAAAATCGTTTGCCCGGTCATTTAATCTTTCAGTGCACACAAGAATTCATACAGGTGAACGCTCATTTGCTTGCGAGATTTGTGCAAAATCGTTTGCTCACTCTAGTGGCCTTAAACGCCACAGAAGAACACATTGACGTTAATAGTCGTTTGCTTGAAAATATTTCATATAGTTGCTGAGCTTTTTTGGTTAATTTTAATGCCTATTGAGTAATTCATGTGAGATAGCAAACATTTATATCTTAAATTATGATGTCTGTCAGTATTAATATCGCTATAAAAGCTGATGCAATTTGAACACCTTTCCATTAAGATGTAAGCGGAAAATTGGTAACACTGACCAGTGATGTTAAAACTGACATGACAAATCTATTAAGTGAACTTTGTTTTGCTTGAAAGAGTTGTGTTAAATCATAATGAAAGCATTAGTTCATATAACATTTTGTTCTGATAAGCAGACATTGCTATTGTGAAAAATTTAGCATGTATTGTAGTTTAATTGATGTTATCGGAAAGCATGTAGAAGATTTCAGAAGGGTGAATTACTTTTTGTGGAAAACTTTGGTAGATAATCGTTTATCATTCCTCTTTCCTTCAAATTAATGGATTAGTTCATTCTGTAAAGCCATTATTTGATTTTGAAGTTTGTAGAAAATAGTTTGACTGTTTGCTGGTTTGTATTTCAGAAGTGAGTACATTCTATACAATTTATGTTTCTTTTTGAAATTTTTGTGATGATATTAGCGTTAACTACTTATCTTAAGGCTATCACTGTAATTTATTTGTGAGGAGAGGTTGCTGAGTGGTTAATATTGTATAGATTTGTCCCAATTTTATATTAACTCAATGGCAAAAGTAAAATTCGTTAAAATGTACATTCATTTGTCAACAAAATATTTTGCTGTTTTTTTATTTATACTGTAATTATTACAGGTAAAAGGCCTGTTCTGTTGGTAGTCAGTCAGTCAGGAAGCGCATAAACAAAAATAAAAATTAGTACAATTTGTTTCAACAGAGTAGTATAATTGCATTTGTATTCCTCCAGTGATTGAATTAGTTTAATTCATTTAGATAGATGTTATTTTTACTAGAACTGAGCTTATTGTGTTTACTTTATTTATGTTTATTTTTGTTTCTTTATTAGCGATTTAAGGGTTTGTTTATAGATATTGATTATTCAATTTCAAGTGATATTTTATATACTTTTTTATTTTTCTTTGAAATGTACTTCCGTATAATGCATAAAAATAAACTTCTTCAAATTTTGTATATACTTTTCTGTGTCTCTTTCGTTTTCTGTAACAGAGTATTATGGATATAATTCTCCTAGTAAGTTCAGATACAGGAACAATGAAGTGCTTCTAGTAGGGTCTGTTTGTGTTACCACTTTCCAATGTAGTGTGAACTTTAAATTAGTGTGGTATATTATTTGATCTTTTACCATACTTAGGTTACTTGTGTTTTATTTCAGGCCAGAAGACATCTGAAGTGCATATTTTCTTTTTGCTGTGTCTAGAATAGCGAATATTTAACTTTCTCATATTGAGTGTATAGCCCAGAGTGTTGGATTAATTCCCTTTACGACTTTTGTTCTTAAAACCGTTAGATACTTTTGCCGTCACCATTATTGTATTATGCTGTCAATATAACTTTAATAAAGCTATGATTATCTTCAATTTTGTCTTTATGCTTATATAAATTTAATCTTGAATTTGAATTTTTAAGTTTAGTCGAAGTGCAACAGTAATTTACAGATATAACTGATAGTTACACATTGTGTAATCCTTGATCATAAATTATTTTTCCCCTATTAAGTGGCGTACTAGAAAAAATAATTCATTTTACATGACACTGATTAATTTTTTACATATCCCTCGAAGCTTAAAATCAACCATCAAGTGCTTATTTATTTATTCATACTATGTAAAAGGACATATTAAGGAAAGAGTGGGCCTACGTAAAGGTATGTATAACGAGGAATGGTGTTTATGTACTGGCCATTGACGCCGGAATATCAAAGATCTAGTGCCACTTTCCCATGTCACATGTTGATTCTAAGCTAGATGCATACTGCACACTAGGATACCATGATATCTACTTAATGTCAGGTTATATGTGTTTATGTACTACTGATAGACAAATACTCAGGTAGAGGAGTATTTGATACCAGATAGTCCAAATCAGTTGATGCTCCCCACCAAACTATGGCACATATGAAGACACAAATCACTAATGATTCAAAACATTAATTTTTTAGATGTAATTCCTGCCTTGTATGCTTTCATAACTCTTATTTATTTGCAATATTCCACATTCATACGTCTGAATACTTGGACCTGAATAACCCAAAGGATCAAGATGTAGTGTATGATATATTATTATCATTGCCTGATGGTGATGATTCTGATGTGGAGACAAAGTCCTGAAGCTCCAGATGAACTGAATGCTTCGGATGATTCACACATGGATAGAAACAGTAAACCTGAGAATGAATTTACAGAGACAGACTTTGATATAAGTATGCCTGCAATTCCTAATACTAGTGGATAGTACCCAGATTAGGAAGAAAGAAATGAGGAATGTGGAAATGACTTCGCATTTTCACAATATCAAAAACAAATTAGTGGTGGATTGTTACAACAAAATTATGGGAGGTGTGGACAGATCTGACAAACTTAGGGAACGATATGTGATAGGAATGCGTAGAGTGGGGCACAGGATCTTCTAGTTTTTATTGGATCTAGCAATAATAAACATCTTTTATGGAAACAAAACAAAAGAAATTCTGGTAATTATGATCAACTGACACACAGGCTTCACCTTTACAGGCAGTCGATTGCAGGATTTTCTTGAAGAAAACGGTATGGCTGCAAGCCAGCATTTCTGTCAAAAAGTGCCTGATGTAAGATTGATAGGTGTAGGAACACATCAACTACTTGTAAGCACAGTGGCGTAGCTAGGTCAACAAGGGCCCCGGTGCAAAAAATGTATTTTGGGCCCTCAGGCTACACGGGCGAGCTTTTTTTTTTTGCTTTGTGTGCTGGCAGGGGCCCCCTGAACTGAGGATGAGGGCCCTTGAATTATTCTTTAGGGGCCCCTGAGCAGTGGTTGGGGCCCCCCTGAGCACAGCGAGGGCCCTTAGTGAGGGGCTCCTGTGTTCTCAGGGGCCCCTTAGACGACTGTAGAGCTAAAAAAAAAAGTCGCCAGTTTGCCGTGAAGGCTCGTGGGCCCTCTATGCTGCGCTTGAGGGCCCCTAGAGGTGCGCTTAGGGGCCCCTTGAGGTATGCTTGGGGGCCCCCTGAGCGTGAGGGCCCTGCTGCACTGCACCGCCTTGCCCCATAGTAGCTACGCCCCTGTGTATGCAACACTTACAGTAGGTGCGCAAATTGCAGAACTAAAGTGGATGAAGAATGCACTAGGTAAATGTTCACAACATGTGATGTACCTTTATGCAGTGAACCCTGCTTCAGAAAATTACATGGGATGTGAAAGGAGCATATTTGTGTATATATCGCAGAATGCAATCAATAACAGATATGATGAAAGAGCTGGAATGGGATTCATTGCAAGACAGGAGGAGGATGAGGAGGGTCATGGGAGTGTACAGGGCATATACTGGTGATGAGGCATGGAAAGATATTGCAATAGGGATGAAAAGTAGTGCATAGAAGTGAAAAGATGACCATGACCACAAGCTGGCACTCGATTTCAGGCACAAGGGTGTGGGAAGATTCTCTTTTTTAGGTAAGGGTGTCAGGGATTGGAATGAGTTACCAAGAGAAATGATGAATAATTTACCGAAAACTTTGAAAGAATTTAAAGAAAAAATTTGTTGATATCAAATGTAGGTAGGTGCAGGATAGGGGGAAGATGGGTGTGTAGGGAAATTGCCACCGGAGCCTGTGCTCCATTTAAATTAAATGAAATATTATTATTTTATGGCAGTAAGAAAATTGATACACAAAGAGATTTTTTATTACTTCCCAGAAGTGCCCGTGGGAAGATTACTTCCCACCTGCTCGTGTAGGCAAAGACAGAGAAAGTTGGACTTTCATCTCCATAATATCAAGAAAACAGTTCTAGATAGTTTTTAAAATTAATTTGTCTTGTTAGGCTGCCAGATCTATTTTGCCCGCGGAAAGGCTCTGCCACCATCTTCAAGACTAGTGATCACGATGTGGCGACCAGAGCTGCAAATAATATTCTCAAAAGTGTGTTATTAAATGGATATGGAATCACGAAATAATTACGAAAGTAATAAAAAATTAAAAATTAAAGTTGAATTTTCATAATGTGTTTAACATAATTATACAGGGTGTTACAAAAAGGTACGGCCAAATTTTCAGGAAACATTCCTCACACAAAAACAAAGAAAATATGTTATGTGGACAAGTGTCCGGAAACGCTTACTTTCCATGTTAGAGCTCGTATTGTGGACGGCTGTGATACAATACGCCATTCTCCAGGGCTGCATCAGCGCATCAGGGATTCCATGCGACTAGGGATTGCAATCCAGCAAAGCGGGATCCCGCAATCCCGCGGGATCCCGCATCATTAGACAGTCTGGCGGATCCCGCACGAAATTAAGCGGATCCGCAATCCGCGAAATCCGGCGGAAACGCGTGTCAGTCTGCGTGACTCGCTGCTCCACTCGGTCTCTGTCGGATATTTTGCACTGTCTGCCTGTACCCTTCCAGTTGGCATTTGACTCGTGTGAACAATCGTTTGTTTTTGTCAACCTTCGTCATTCACACTTTTACGTATTCATCAAAACTTATTCTGTAATTTGAGCTATGGTGCGTATTTAGTACGATTTTCTAACTATATAATTATTTTTTAAGTGTCGCACACGTTATCTGAACTACACGGTTACAGCTTTTTATTCACGGTTTCATTATTCCCATTTTCTGTATTTGCAGATAAAGTAATTGTGACAATTTCCTAATTTGCGGCTGAAAATTTGATTATTAGTTGATATGAAACTAATGTTATCGTAATTTTAACGATCGCGTACCTGTTTAATTAACAGCTATCAAAAGGTAATTACCTATATATCCTTTGACTTATTGTTGTTTTGGCCGCAGCCTCAATGCGTTTCTTTGACGAAAGCCACCTGCTTACATGTGCCGCTCAGGCTTTCGATTAATCCCTCTTCTCCTTGTTACTATTTCGACTAAAGGTAAAAATAGTTATAATGAAATTTTCACGGGTGTATCGACGAATTGTGTTGTAGGAACTCCATACTTCGACGGCTGCCTCTGCCGTCTTCCTCACGTGTGTAATTTCGTGCGTTTGCAATGAAATCCGGAGATACAACCTATGAGGACTTCACTGCAATCATTCGGCGAGAATGTCTCCTTTCTTACTAAAAAATAATAATTTCCACTCTAAAAACGTCGTTAGGCCACATAAGTAAATCTGAAATACTTGATAGTTTACGTGTTGGTGAATAGTTTCTTTTAATAACATTGAATCAACTGTAATATCAATCAAGGAATCGGGAGATATAATAATGAATCACTCCAAAAAAAAAGGCCAAGTCTCGTGCTTGTGCAGTGACAAAAAGTTATGAGATCTTGTTCTGAGCCAAGTCTACACTTTACAGAGTATATTCACTTCACTTTGTGAAATGGAATGCTTTTCTCGGTGTTGTGGAACATTTATTTAGGATTTTTTTAAAAAAAAACTCTGGTAACTTGGCCAGTAAGCAAACGATATTTTTAAACTTATGTAATGTATTGTAAGGCACATAATATGACCTAAGACTCAATATTTTCCATTTTTATTATTTATTTAAAAATTGGTTTAGATTAAAAAACAAAAATTTAAAACCTCGAAATACACTTAAGACACGCTTAAAAGTTTTAATGTCATTTTGCCAATCAAAATATTATTAACTGTTAATTTTTATCATTTAACATTAAAAATTATTTATTAATTTAATTATTATTTAATTTATTAACGTTTTAAGTAACTATGTTTTAAATATATGCGTTAAAAAACTGTTTTTACCAATCCCGCACGGATCCCGCGGGATTGAAAACAGTGCGGGATTGCAATCCTTACATGCGACGGAGGGTGGATGCATGTATCCTCGCTAACGGAGGACATTTTGAACATTTCCTGTAACAAAGTGTTTGAAGTCACGCTGGTACGTTCTGTTGCTGTGTGTTTCCATTCCATGTTTAATGTGATTTGAAGAGAAGTAATAAAATGAGCTCTAACATGGAAAGTAAGCGTTTCCGGACACATGTCCACATAACATATTTTCTTTGTTTGTGTGTGAGGAATGTTTCCTGAAAGTTTGGCCGTACCTTTTTGTAACACCATGTATATTATGTGTTTTACATTTGAACATGAGAATGTAATGATACATAAAGGGAAAAAACCTCCAGTTTAGATTCGTTTCCGTCAGTCGACAGTTGCGCGGCAGATGTCATCGCCTCGTCTGCTTTAGACCTAAATGGTTTCAATGCTGTAGGGATGAACGGCCTCCCAATATTAATTACGACCATTTCGGTAGAACTTTTTCAGCTGCCTTCTAGTACGAATTGCAATTATATGTACTTTACGCAGACAAATCGTGCTTAGTATAAGGCATTAATCACATCTAAATGCTGATCCGACCTAAGAATAATCAGTTCGGGAAAAAAAGAACCATTGGAAATTAATGCTAGGACGTGACACCATCCCGCGAGTATGGGAGACTTGGATGGAGATTGGTCGAAATATACGTAGATACGTGGAATGAGAGATATTAGCCTTTGATCTGATGCTTAAGGAATTGAGAAAGCTTTCATTTTCAGGTATCGGTTTTATAAATCTGAGTGACTGATATAAACAATAGATCACTCCATTGGCGTATCCAGTGGGGGGTAGAGGGGGGCTGATGCCCCCTCCCCCCCTAGAAGAAAAATTAAGTTGCCTTCAGTACGCTTCGACGAGTGAAGAACTAGTTCAGGAGCACTTTGGGAGAGAAAGATTGACTGGATTATGTCTGATGAGTGTGCATCGAAATTTCGTGAAAGAACACCATGAGACATTGACAAACAAAATTATTGAAATTGAAAATCCGAGACAATTAATATTTACATAAAAAACTAACTGACTTACGATCTTAATTAACTACATAGTAGGTCCTTAGATTAAGTAGTTGGGTTACTATATTAATCAATGATAAAAATAGTTTCCTGAATAGGTTTGAGTTTGATTTTGTAATGTCATGTTTCAGTCCCCCACCCCACTTACTCGAAACCAAAATGAGTTGTGCCCCCCCCCCCTAGTTCAAATCCTGCCCCCTCTAGTTCTGATCCTGGATACGCCCTTGGATCACTCTATAATAAAATTTTCGGATACACTAAAATAGTAAGTAGGGATACTGCCACCAGCCTATCACTCCACCGTAATCAATAATTATTTTATTTTTCTCTTTTGTGTTAGTATGAGAAGTTAGAAGTACAAACTACAAATAAACACAGCGAGAAATAACGTGTGATGGGGATTTTCGAAACACTGCGGTTTTGCTGACAGTTTCATACAGAAAAAAAAAAAAAATTCTTTGTGGTATTTTTAAAAGTACGTGTATATTTGAGGATAGAATTATGGAAACTGATTTAACAATACATAATAACATTTTGAGTTAAAGCGACAACAAAAATTGAGAATGAAGTGGTTCTTCTCCAATATGCAGTACCTTTATACAAAACAGCTGTTCGCTGTGTGTTTTGTTGTGGATGTTGGTGTATATTCATGTTTCAAGTCGTCGGAGCGAGGTGATATGGAGCCAATAAAAGCTGTCTTCATCAAGGAAGAGGTGGGTTTCCAAGTTTTATTCGTTTATCGAGTCGTGCAATAAATGTGTTGCTAGTTACTGCAACAACATGATAGCTCCTATCACTCGCCTAGTGATTACTAGGAAGAGCTAGTTGATAATGTGCTAGATTTGCGATCCCTAATGAGCTCATTTTATTCACAAACTGGCATAACTAACATCATGGAATCTTCATTATCAACTGAAATGTGTCGTGTTCTATCAGTTGCTACATGTCAGAAAATTCTTTTACAGAAACAATGAACGTTGGTTCAAGAATTTTGTTGTTTGAATTGGCCTTTCTTAAACCACAAGTTTGTGCCTATATTAAATACATTTTGGAAATCTTTGCATTGCGGTTCAGAAAACGAAGGATCTGTTGCTCAACTATTGTTCAACACATTCGTTTTATATAATAGTTGTTACACTGAAATTAATCACAGGACGATCTAGGCTGCACCCTGTACCCTGATTTCAATGAAGCGTCAATATATTTAGTTATGGTTACCAAATTTTTTAAATGCTGCTAATACATCAAGCTGTTGGGATCACTAAATTGTAGCTGTCTGATAGATTATTTTGTAGCTGTAGTTAGATGTGAAGTTAGCACAGTATTTTGCAAGTTTATTATGTTCGTGTACGTGAACGGCAGCGAATCGGAAATGTATAAAATTATTTTTACTTGGCCATAAAGTCACCATCAGTTATTTACTTCAGATAGTATTGAATTATTAGCTGAGATTAATCGCTAGTACTAGTATATGTGTGGCATTATACAATACAATACATTCATTTTCCATTGAGCCCAATATAAGAGACTTGCTCTGTGGGATGTGGAAAGTTGTCAATTAACACATAAACAATTGCATAACAAAATAATAAGTACAACACTAGATGTACAATCATAGTATACACGGTACATTAAACCATTCCATAACAAAATAATACATACACCAGAAGATGTACAGTCATAGCAAACATGGTACATTAAAAAAATCCATAAGAAAATAATACATACAACAGGAGATGTACAGTCATAGCATACATGGTAAATTAATTATGTAGACTACACCTACACAAGCTACTGGCAGTTATTTTTTAGATACCTTAGAAATAAATTCTTCGACAGAGTAGAAGGAGTTGTCAATTAAAAATTCTTTCAATTTTTTCCTGAATTTATTCTTATTATCTGCTAGACATTTAATATGTGTTGGGAGCTTATTGAAGATATGTATCCCTGAATAATTGCACATTTTACTATTTATTTTAAACAAAGTATAATTTGTTACTTCAAATGACATTAATGTGTATATATACACGGATGCTAATGTTAAAATCCCAAACTTCTTGAACAGCTCTTTACATGAAGTTCTATTGCTAACCCCACACATAATTCTTATTACACGCTTTTGGGCTCTGAACACTTTGTCTCTATGGGTAGAATTGCCCCAGAATATTATTCCATATGAAAATAAGGAGTGAAAATAAGCAAAATAAACTAGCTGCCTCATGTGATAATGTGTATGTAGATTTGACATTGTGTTGAGTCAGACTGAATATTTTAAGGATGTGAGTGCTATTCATTGCAGAAATTAATATATAATCGCAAATATAAATATAAAAATTACAGCTACGTTGTATTTCATCATGACAATAATTTGTGTTTTGAGCTTTATGATTTTTCATATGGTTTATGTTATTTTGTCAAGAATATCGTCTTAGAATCTGGCGATATTGGAGGCTTTTAATGTTACTTTTCTCGCTCTCCTGTTTACTTATATGTTTTAAGGAGTTTATGATGATATACTAGAAGTATTGTTATTTGTAGTGTTGTAGCTACTTGGTTTTGGAACACTAGATAATGAGTAATTTTCTGTACCTTTTTTTAAAAAAAATAAAAAAAAGAAGAAGAATACTACTTTTTACACTGAAAGATTGTGTTACCCTTTCAGTGTTGATGTTTGTGTTTTTTCAGTCATTAAATTCAGAATTTTTTATTTTTTCAGTTTATATAATTATGTGTTATAATGCACTTCATATTTTTTGCAGAATATTCTAGAAGACACTGAACAAGAGGACTCTGCACCAGCGCCTATTGTTGATAGGTATTGTTGTTCAATGTTAGTAAATCCATATCATTTAACATGTAGATTTATGCATTTCTAAAATGTTATCAGTAGGTCCTTCAATCTGACATTATTATTCCAATTTAACATGCTCTATATTTGTTAGAACGAATAGCTGATAAAACTCAATATTATCATTACGATGTCAATAATGTCACTCTATAAATTTTTCCTGGAACAAAAAAGGGTAAGTAATCAAACTCACTAAGATATCTAATAATTAATTGACATTTCCCATTGAAAATTAATTTACATTTTTGTTTTTGTTTTTTTGTTTTGTTTTTGTCCCATTGCTATATTACTTCTTTTCTGACGTTATCCTGTTCCGTACCTTAAATAATTTATACTATGCACGGGTGGCAAAGGTTCCATATTATACTGATTGAAGCAGGTGATTTGTGGCACTACTAAGCTTTTGTGGTGTTTTTCAAAGTATCTTTATTCTAGTCCAAATTCCAGTACAGCGGAGCACAAAATCAGCATTGTCAGCATCATTTGGTCTTGTTCAGGCAACCCTAGGAAGTTGTTCTGTATCAGCAGCAATCTATAAAACCATGAAATAGCCCGCTATGTTATTGTATTTCTCAACCCATGCAAATAGTTGAGCAGACATAGATTATCAAATGGATCTGAGATGACCATATTTTCCTGCTGTTTTATTGTTTCCTTTTTATACTAATGGTTTCTGCTTGTGTTTGGCCAGTTCAGAGACAATCAGGATATGATCTCTTGTTGTCATATTATCATCTCCTCTTCATCTACTGAACAAATATTTTGTGATTTTCTTTTTCAATTACACGTAACTGTTTGTGGTAGTGCTTCCTTTGTTGCAACTGTAGGAGGAGTGTGCACTTGATTCCTGACTGTTTCTATTCTATCAGCAATTTGAAGAGTATATATTTTTAAATCTGTTGCTGTTAGTACTTGACAGTTCACTAGATCCTAAATTACCTCTTGTACTTCATCTTGATGGGAATAGATATGAGTCATTTGGAAATACACAATTCTTGCCTGCGTTATACTTATTTCAGCACATGCTATAAATTTGTTGCAGACCTTAGTAACTTTAGAAGGTATTATTTCTTTTAACAGAATAGTGGACATTCATTGTCTGCTTAGTTATGATGTAACATGCATATGAAGCAATATATCTTTGTGGATTCGCTGCCAGATTGTTTAGGTGAAAGATAAGATTTTTACTTCATCAAAGGTATAGATTTTACTCAGTACAAATTGGGAATTTAAAGCAATAATCATTTGAGATTATATCTCACTCCACATTATCACATTAATACTTTCATGACTAAATTCTATTTTATTTAATCATGTTGTTTATATCTACACTAAAATCAAAACAGTCATATTTTTTTCCTTTTTTTTGCATGGGGCTTTATTCCTCATTATCATCGAGGTCATTATAGGTAGGAGAGAATTGATTCCAAGGAATGGAATTAACCTATGGTCTCTTAGGGGAACCATTCTGGCCGTTGCCTGAAGTTATTTTGGAAATCCATTGAAAACTAAAATTTAGATGCCTAGATGGCTGTTCAAACTGATATTCTCCCTTGTGATAGGCCATAGCATTACTGCTCTTCCATTGGTCTTGGAACAATCGTGGGCAAATCAGTGCGAAGGCATCCTGACATGTTAGTAAAAAATTTTGAATTATATATTGGAAGTCTTAAATTGATACTTTCATGGCAACATTCTGTTTAGTTTAATGATTTAATTTATTTGTGAATGTTTTTAGGGAATCAAACTGAGTAATACTATTTTATTTATATTTATATTAAAATCAACAGGTTTTAATATGTAGTTGAAAACTACAGTGGAAACTTATTATGATAATTGGTCTTTAAGAAATTAACTCATTATTAGATTCTTGCAACAAGTTTAAACACTGTTCCACATATGTAGTAACTGACATGGGATTGTATTTACAAATTAGAGAGGGTATTGATTATACTAAAGGGTTGTTGAGTAACAAACTTGTTATCAATTGCTGGTAATATAACTGATATTATTAATAAGTTTACGTACTATTCCACATCTCCGAGCTTGTTTTTGTATGGGATCAAAGCAAACATATCTATCTATCTACTTTTGGAATCCTGATAGTATGAATGTGTAAATGAGACATGCATCAAATAGTGCACTTGTTCCTAGAGCCAAGTTTGCTATATGATTAAGCTGTGATAAGTTGCTTCTGGAGTAGTAATGTGATTTAAGAGGTAGAAGAGCTGAGAAATATAAGAGCCATAATCACTAATTAGACCAATGTTTTCATCCTGAATATGGATTTACCCTGGATTGCTTTCTCACTGACAAAAGCAAAATTTCAGGACACAACAATATCCTGCAGAAACTCACAGGAAATGTATCAGGTACACCTTCTGTAGTGCTCCAGATATCAGCCCTAGCACTGTGTTATTCTGCTGCATAATAGGCCTGTCTTGTCTGGTACAAGTATGCTTATATTGAACAAGTAGATAGAACTGCAGAGTTGTTATGGTTGCCTCAAAATGACACCAATTGAAAAACTACATTGCATTGGAATCGCTCTCGCTGATATAAGATGGTTTGTACCTGCAGAGTTAGCTAAAGGTAAGTTTAATCAAAATGCAGCTCATCCACTATTCAGACATCAGTTCTCCTGACAAAGACTCAAATCTGGGAAAGGTTTCCATAGGAAAAGAGCTGCATTAGATATAATGCTGAAAGTTACCCAGTACAATCTGTGGCAAACAAGAATGACGTGTGGGGTTCAATAGTTATCTATTGTGGAAGCAGTACCTCCAGGTGGCAATATTAACTAGAATACATGGACAGCACTAAATGGGCTGACAAGTGGTATAGGCAGGACAAAAGTTAATTTAGTAAAATGGCACTAACTCGAAGATCCAAACACTGTGTGTGAATGTGGGACAAAACAGACCATCCAGCATCTATGCAATTGTCTATAGTGCCCAACAAAATTCACCTTGCAAGACCTTAAAGCCAGTGACAATGCTGTCCAAGTTTCTGACTTTTGCTAATCTACAATGTTAATCGATTTATGCTGATTGCTATACTTTTTTCTGTCTTTCTGTTCTATTCTTGTGAATATTGCTGTTTGCATTTCTAACTAAAATAACAGCAATGCTTTCGATAAAAATGAAATAAAATAAATAAATTACTAATCAGGATCAAAGAATAAAAGCAAGTATACAGTTGATCTATATCCTTAGAAACAAATAATGTGGTGATAATAAGCTAACAAGTTTTTGAATATAGGAACTCTCTGTTCAATTGGTATGAAATTTCAAGTGGCAATTTCAGCAGTAGGGTACATTTACCCAGTTTTTAGGGTTGAAACTAGTGCTTGCCACAGGAACCGCATTTACAGTTCTGTCATAATTTATAGAAGAAAGGAGCATGACTTTTAATTGTTTCTATCTACTAATTCTTTTGCCATAAATACATGCAGTATAAGTCAATTTCTTGCTAAAAAAATTCTTTTACTATAAATTCATATCTATCATCTGAATATATATATTAATAGTACAAGTCAGTGCTGAGTCTTTTTTCTAACAATTCAACATTGAACGTATTGGTATACACCACCTCGCATTTTATCTGGTCTGTATAAGGAGTACAAGTCAAGTTAAACAATGACATTTGACTTATACTCCTTGTACTACATCACGATAGAATTTCAGGCCACAATTACTTACTCAGTCACGTGCTTAACTTGCCACATGATTAGTGAAGGAAGTAACTAATTTTAATATATGAGCTGTGTGTCACAGCAAAAGGTAGAAGCAAGTAGTTTTCATTAAAAAAAGCCAGACAAACTAGAACTGATATCATTAATTGATTCTCAAAGGTTCCATATCTGAAATTTTTTGGATATCGCTGTTCCATCAGAGCACTGAACCTGGTTGCTGGTTTACAAAAATATTGTAGATATCGGTCATGCATTTTACCTAATCCCTGATGTCTCTTTTCATCTCCTTATCTTATAAGAATATAATTTTTTAAAAATATTTTTAAGTTTTAAGCTTTCTTACTGTAGAAAATGTTTTTATTTATTTTATTTCTTTAGTTATGCTAGCATTTTCTACCTTTTGCTTGCTATCTTGCTTGCTTACTTGTGTTACTTATTTTTCATACTTTGCATTCAAATCATATTGTATTATGTTATATCTCTCCTAGCATTTAATCGCAACAGCTTAGTAATGTGGCTATCTTGTGAATAATCATTTGCTGTCTGTCCAAAATCTCATTTACTCTTTGTTCAATAAATAACAGCCAAAATATTATCTGTTATTCTTTATTTAATTTTCTGTCATTACAGATATTCTGCCTTTGATTTTAATGAGTGATTATTTTCTACTATGTTTCCTTGTGTCAATTCATACTGCTTTGCAACAATTTTGTTCTTCTAGTATATCTGTCATGCGATTAAGGTGCTTGCTTTCAAAAGTTCTCTGCCCCAGTCCCAGGTTCAAATCCTGGTGGATGCAGGAATGTTTAAGAGTTATGTTCCACTTTATGAGGTATGCCAAGTCATTCTGTGGTCCAGATTCCTCATTAAGTCCCAGAAGAAAGGAACTGGCCATTGTACCTCTAATACAATGCCTTCATTTGCCTTCATTGAGAGGATCTGACCAATATTTGGGTTGTGGACTAAGTTATTTTTTATCATTATTATCATCATACATCAATTTAAAATTGAAATTTATCATCAAATTATTATGGCCTACTTGCATCCGGCCCGCATTGCAGTGACCCTATCTATTTAAGTGGAAAAGAAAGAAAAGATACAGCACACGTTTCCAATATATTTAATTTCACAATGCTTGTGGCTATACAATTTTTCTTTTTGGTCAGTTGTCAGTACAGTCTAGAGATTGCCTGATTTTCCAACTGTAGAACATTCAACATATAATTGTCTATGTGGGAAGCAATCTGTGTCTAGATCTAAAATAGGGTTATGTTCAGTGCTTGACATCCGTGGATGTGCAGGTGGAAAAATAAATTTATAATTATTTAGATTTTAATAATTTATCGAAAAAATTTAAAATCAAAATAAGTACGTATTTTACGCCATATTCTATTTTATATATATATATAAGTGAAGTCTATTTCGATATAATACTGCCATATTGATTTATTTTTGCCTCATCTTTTAACAAAAAAATAAAAGAAACAAAAGTGTGATGATTTCACAAGTGAATTAAATTATTTATGTAACTATGCACGTGTCTAAAAAGTAATCTTTGTCATATGAACTTTGCGGACTTAGTGGCTTGACTAATTTAAGCGTCAAACACACAAGACCAAGCCACCACACATCTCTGTGCCTGCTTTTTTTTTTACTTATGACTATATGCGTCTTCGACGTTGAGGTCATTAGTTGCATGAATAGATTGGGGCTAGGAACAGGAAGGATTTCGGCCATGGCCTTTTAAAGGAAACTTTTGCCTGGATTAATTTGGGTAAACTATGGAAGAGCCAAATTAGGATGCTCCGACAGTGATTCGAGACCGCGTTCTCCTGTATGCGAGGCCAGAGCGTTACCGCTCACCCACTGTGCTCGATTCCATGCTAGCCACCCGCCTTCCCACCGCTCTAACAGCGCATTAACATTGCAATGATCCGATTTTCGATAAAGAACTCTTGATGGGTCCTGAAAGGAGTTAAAGGAGTACATGTGGGACGTGTTGTATGTTGTTTGACTCCCAGGCAACCAACATGGGTCCTTGCTGTCCAACAAGCTATGGATATTGGAGGAAGCTATTCGAAGAAACATCCTGCGAATGTGCGATAAGGACACATGGTGTGCCGCGAGTGGAAAGGACTGCTTGGGACATTTTGTTGGACCCCTTCTAGTAGCGTGAACGGGTGAGCGCATCCTACAGTAGTTCTAGACGGATGTCCTATAAAGGTCCGCGATTACGATTCTAATGGGTCAACGCACACCACAGGCGGGTCGAGTCGGGGTGGGGCGGGCCGGATCACCTCCCTAGGCGTATTTTTCCGCCTGTGCGCCTCGATGCGCTCAGTCGCGACCAGGTTTGCGATAGGAGCTCCAACAGTACTGACTTTTGTAACTTGTATGTTCTTATTTCTGTGAATTAACTTCATTACTTCAACAAAATTGGCTGCATATTTGCACGCAGGATGGTGGATGATTTTTGAAACAAAAAAAAAAAAAAATAAGTATTTACAATCTGAACATTTAATTACTTTAAGAACGTTAATAAAGATGAAAAAATTAGAAAATTTCTAGCTCATGCTCACTTGTTCTTTGCTTGTATGTTTTAACTTAAACTATTCAAACGTAATGGATAAAGAGCACTGCATCTCATTAGTAATGACTTTCAAAGAGTTTTACGATTTACAAGTCGCAAAATATAATAATAATAAAATATTTGGAAGGAAATAGGAAACTAGTCAAAACAACCAGGTATAATGTCATGTTTCGTATTTTATTTTTTGTTTATTTTACGTGTGCATTATAAATTTCTTTCACTTTCTTTGAATGCTGCTTGTAAAGCTTCGTGTCACCAATTGACCTAATTGTTTAAAAATATTTTGTGAAATTATTCCAAATCTTAATGATTTCTGATGTAACCTAGAAACCTGTGTAAGTCAAATATTGAAATTTCTTTGTTGTCATTGTCGTTCTTACCTTCTGCAACCCAATTCAAATATCGTTAATCAAAAGGTTATGAATACAGCACGTGGCTAGTATTACTTTATTTATCTTATTACATAACACCGACATAACACAGCTATTAAAACCATGAAAAACATTCATTTTTCTGCATTAAAAATAAAGAGAACCGCAATTCGGTAGAACTGTTATAACAAGTTTGTCATCTAATGTGCCTAAGAAATGCGAAAAATTCCTTTTTAAATTAAACCCACTGCCTTTTATGCTTAATTTTCTTCTTCTTCAATGAATATATAAAAATGAGCGCTTAGTCTGCTGTGTCCATTTGCAGTTGGACCGTGAATAAGCCGCTTTACTTTACAAGCAAGTTGAAACTAATGAATCCGTCGCTTAGGTAATAGCACCATCCAGTTTATTCTTACTTTTGTTGCAAGATCGTCAGAAAAACGCAACCACTTTGTCGTTAGCTAAACAACGATGGGCAGAATCTCGTATAACCCTTTCCTGACCAGAGGGAAGTATAGTTCCCACTTCTTTGTTTTCGACGTAAGATCAGTGGTAATCATTGATCCGACGTCTAAACTGTGCTGCCACCTCTGCTATAGTGTGCTAACTACGTGTAGTTTATCAATAAGCTCGCAGAAGCTGTTGTATGTCTACATTCTTAGTCAATCAATGCAGTGGCGCAGTTTTTTAAATGGAGGAAGGAAATATATGGAGACGACGCAAGAGACCTTCACCACGCATTGAAGTGAAGCAGGGCGGAGGAGGAGTGGGGGGCATGGCCGGAGTGGAGGGGGCATGGCCGCTTCCATACAGACACGGGGAATATGTACAAAAACCTCAAGGGGACTTTAGGATAAACGTGACGCCGCAATCTGGTGATGGATTATTATGTAACTCGATTTGACAAATAAAAAATGAAGAATAAAATTTTTTGATATCCTGCTTAGTTTTCGAGATATTCTGTCCCAAATGTGAAATGGTTTTGGTTGAAATTCACAAGAAAAAATTGGTCAAAGTCAAAGTTGATGATGGATTCTTATTTAAAAAGACGTGACAAATGAAAAATAAAGAATAAAAATTTTCGATATCTCACCTAGTTCTAGAGATATACTGTATCAAAAGTGAGGTGTCTTGAGTTGAAATGGAGAAGAAAAATTTCGCAAAAGTCAAATTTAATGATCGATTCTTATGTAACACGACGAGACAAATCGAAAATAAAGAATAAAATTTTTCGATATCTTGCTTAGTTTTCGGGATATACTGGGAACACCGCAATTGTTTGGAAGCGCAATATCGCCGCTGCCGCCACTGCGCATGCGCGAGCCTGCTTCACCAATTTAACGTCACTTCTCCTCCATATATTTCCTTCCTCCATGGTTTTTTAGTATAAGGGAGCCAATAATTCTACCGAAACAGCTATATTTTTATTCAGCGCTTTTCTGTTGTGTGCGAAGTGACATGTTTCATATTTGTCTACTTTCATATTTACTAAGGAGACAGTATATGACTGTGTTTAGCAAATTTCACTGAAAACCACAGAAATATTGCAAGGTAAGTTAGTGGGAATTATTTATCAAACTCAACTGTGTGGGAAGAGCAAACTGTTTAGCTGTAAAATCGGCATCGTGTTTATTGTGCGTTTCCCATTATTTAGAATGTCTGGGCTCAGGCCAGAAGAGATTCTGAGAATTGTGCACTCTTTACCAGATGATGCAGAAGATTCAGATTTCGATGCTGACTCAGATTCTGATGAATATTCAGCGAATACTTCACAAATTTCGAATGATGTTAACGGCAACATTGTTGTGTAAAGTGATGATAATGGTTTTGATTTGACAATAGAAGCTGGCGAAACTGGAAACATGTCTCCATGTCATGCCAGTGTATCTGTCTCGATGCCGAAAGAGATTCTTTCACATTTTCTCTCAGTGCTAGTATATGTAGTGAAGATACTTCTTATTTTGAAAATCTGCCAGTGGCATTAGAAGTAGTGAACTGAAATAACAACACAACTTAATACATGTATAAATGTAATATTTCTGATGTTTTTTGTACTTAAAAATAAATAAATATTTTTTTTCAATTTCCCGACGTGAGCTATTCCAGAGTTCAGTGGGAACAATAGTTCCCACTATTTTTTTTGTACCTATAGACTAATTATTCACATTCAATATTGAAACAATGATTTTAAGTGTGGTTCCTTAGCCCAATAAAGTGCTCATAAGAATTCCACAACTTCTGTAAATAATTTGGTCATGAAAGGGATAAAGAGAGAGTAATGATATATATTCCAATTTAAACAAAACATCCGCTATACATCCGCATTAGAAATTGCGGATGCGAAAACGGAGGTAGGATTTCACGCGAAAGTTCCGCACTTGCGGATGCGGATTCGGATATGCATTACATCCCCTAACGAGTGGCCCTGCTCTATGTTGACGGTGAATCGAATTTGGAGTTGCAGTCTCTTAAACTGAATTGACATATCCGCTGGAATCATATAAATGCGAGGAATGAGGACATCTTTACATCTGAAAGGTCCTGTCACGATTTTCGTTTCAATGACGTTTCTCATTAATATTTTTTATCGAAAGTCGCGTACAGCTACAGAGCTTGTTGTTGGTTGATATTTCGCAACATCATACTGGCACGCCGATTTTCAATTCCAGCAGGGGGGTGGCACCTCTGGGAGATCAAATGTTTTCAAAGATTCTATTGCATAATTAACCACTTCATCTGCTTTCACAACAGTGTCGTCTAACTTGTATGACTGCCTCGCTTTGAACGTTAGACTGAACACTAAAGTTTGTAAACGTCTTTGTTGTGGGTCGCATCAATAGCTCGTTCACTCAGCCAGTCGTAATTCTTATAACTGATTTGAATATTGGGAAATACTTTTTCAACCAGTTGTTGTTTTGATGCTACTAAAATGCAGAAGTTATGAGGCAGTATAATTCGTCCTATGGTCAGATCAAACGGCACATTTCCGTTCCTGATTTCCAGCAATTGATGTGAGTATCTGGTCGATCGTTTTGCAGCTGAATAATAAATTACTTTTTTTTACGTGTCGCAAAAACAATAGACTGTTTCAGGCAAGCATTTATTTCGTCCATTAGTGTCGATCGCGAAATTACAGATATAGTTTGCCTGAAATTCATTCATTCATTTTATTTGGTCCTATACATCATTTATATACAACTTGTATAATGAATTAGGACAAGTCAAGGTACAGTATATTCAATATTTTTTTTTTTTTTTTTTACGTGTTATTGGCAAATATGTGCTGTAATATCCTATATAAGAACAACCTACTACTACAAACCATTTTTTATTCTGCTTTTCCTTCCCTCATTTATCAGTTAAATACTCTTTAATTGAGTAGAACGCTTTATCACATAAATACTGTTTAAGCTTATGTTTGAACTGTTCTCCCTTGTTACTAATTAATCTTATACCTGTCGGAAGCTTATTGAACAGTTGGGCTCCCGAATAGGAAGGACATTTTTCAATTTTTTTGTGTTGTGTGCGTGTAAATTGAAATTAATTTTATTACGTGCTTCATATTCGTGCACTTGCTCATTCTTTTTAACACCCTTCTTTGTGAGTGAGAGCAGTATAGTCTTATATATGCATATACAGGGAAATGTTAGAATCTTCAAATCTACAAAATATTTTCTACATGAAACCATTCTACATGAAATCTCCTGCAGGCATGATTAATGCGTTCCCAAATCGTCTGATCTTTCCACGCAAATCTTGTAATGATCGATCAGGAGCCTTCAGCTGTTCTTTGGCGTTCCATTGTTCATTCACCCCAAACAATAAGTTTTCATATCTGCTATGCTTTGGAAATGTTGCACTTGGGAGTTTCAATGAACTACGTGTATAATGATAATTTCAAAGCAGAGTGAGGAGCTCTTCCACTAGGTGCAATGTCACAGCAGTTCCAGACGACCCAAAAGCTAAGGCTATGTGATTTTGGTATCCAATTGCTTCCAGGATCAACCTGATTGGAAACATTTTACGAGTACCTCCTGGCACAGCTAAGAAGATTTCTCCAACTCAGTTATTGAAAGTTTGCATTATTTGATCATAAATGCCCTTTTGCTCAAGCGTTATCTTAGGAACAATTAACTGCACTTATGAGATAAGACCGGTCGTTTCGTAATTTTTTTCACAACTTAATTCTTCGTCGAATAAAGCAGCGGCAGATCGGTTGGGTGATGGCATTCCCAGTTGATCGCGAGTTGTGTTAACGATTTCTAAGCGCAAATCTTCAATCATTATCAATGCTTCGTTGTATATTTCTGCTGTGAAATCCATCTTTATATTACAATTTTCTTCGTGTATTCGACGAAAAAATCTTCAACCATGTGCGGTTTATGTTTCTCCCATGACTCTGTTGGAGATGAAGGAGAGTTGGCAGTCAGTATGATTGCAAACAATGCACGAATTCGAGGTAGATGTGAGGCGTTGCACGCGTCATTAATGCATACTTCCCAGTACTGGTCGTTCTCCAATAAATTTAGAGCTTGACGTGCAATGTTGAAAGCGGCATGTGTAAAGCCTTTGAAACTTTTCAGTTGCTGGAGAGAAGCTGAACAGAGCACATTTACCAACAAGAAGGAAGCCTTCATCTTGCTTGGGGCGCAAGTGGGCGTGCAAGGCGTGCACCGCACGCGGGCGGCACGTCGAAGGGTGCGGCAAATCGAGTGATCGACAATCGTCACCCCGCGATAGTTGCCACTGCATTGTCGCCGCCCCACGTCTTATGTAGATAGCGACCTTTTTTTTTTTAGCTCAACTGCTGCTTCAGGCGGCTGCTGACAATCCGGGTGGCAACAATGGTACGACAAATAATTTTCAAAGTGGCGGCAATCTCACAGTCTTTTGACCGGGTTCGGAAAATTCCTAGATCCACCAATTGCTGTAGTTAGATAGGGGACGGCATAATCGGTATTGCACACGGGCGCTCAAACAGCCAAACAGCTAGCGGTGGGCCTGGATGCACGGTATAGTCTGCCTATCGCAGTTTCTTTGATTACACCAGGTTGTCCGCGACTCTCTCTCCTTGTCTGCATCGTTAAAATGATTTTCTACTCTCATTCCATGTGTAATATGTACGCTCTTCCGAATACAGCAATGTTTTCACAAACGCGTTATTTTCACATAATGTGAAGACAGCAGTTAACTTTGCAGCCGGTCGAATAAGAGCTATTCGTTGCGCATTTGTACCTGTCAAATAAATTCATCGTCTGTTTTCTAGATATGCTGCTAAGTAAACAACAGCTGTAATTATTTCATAGAAAAAAAATAAAAGAAACGAAAAAAACTGAAGAAATAAAAAATACTTACGAAATAAAAACACGCGTGAATTTGAATGCAGCTTTGTGTCAAAATTTTAAAGCAGACGACGAAGAGCTTTCGGTTATCTAAGATTTTGAACATATAAAAATCTACATTGTTACTTATATAGGCATAATATAATATAAAATATTGTTTCATTATTTAAGTCATATTCATTCTAGCTTTTATTATATTCATTACTAATGCATCCATGCATTTACTGTGTGGAAAATCGTATAACACTATATTTCATCTCACAAGGTGAAAAATTTTCTCATCTTGCGTTTATAAAATAAAAAAATAGTATTTACAACAATATAATAACTGTGTAATAAATACATATATCGAAAATTAGAATGGATATAGAATTTTTATTATGAATATCCAAAAAGAGTGTCAATTTCTCATTTCTATAATATCGTAAACACAGACGAACAGTGAACGATTTCCGGCGTCAGATCATTTGCAATGATTGTTGAACGGACATCATCCTAGAATAGACAGTGCAAGAACCGTTTACAATGAAATGCGCGTAAGAATGGATCCTTTCGACTATTTGCACGCTCTGGTCGTGCACGTCATGTTCCCTTCACGACGCTGCATAAGCCGACTTTGATTTGGGGGAAATCGTGTGAATTACAGGCACTGTCTAATATGAACAACGCAATTTATATGATGCTGTTCTTTCACTTATTTCTATATAACCATAAACTGTGGGACTTTGTGTTTGATAAGTGTTGTGTCTATCTATTTTGTTTTTGTTTTGACGATGAAATGATATCCAGGGTCGCCGTAAGCGGGCGTGCAAGGCGTGCACCGCACGCGGGCGGCACGTCGAGTGGGGCGGCAAATCGAGTGATCGACAGTCGCCGCCCCGCGATAGTTGCCACTCATTTGTCGCCCCGACTAAATTTGCAGCGTATTATGTAGAGGGCGACCTTTTTCTTTAGCTCAACTGCCGCTTCGGGCGGCTGGCGACCGTCGGGGTGGCAACAAGGGGGACGGAAAATAATGTTCGAAGGGGCGGCAATCTCACAGTCTTTTCACCCGGTTCGGAAAATTCCTAGATCCACCACTGGCTGTAGTTAGACAGGCGGCGACGTAATGGTATTTCACGCCGACGCTCAAACAGCTAGCGGTTCACCTCTAATGCTATCGTATATATGCTACCAATTCTCTACGTATCCATTGGTATGATTTGTTCTGCACGATGGCGTATAGGTTCTTTTCCATCAGTGTGAGTCTCTCTAAACAGCGGTTATAATCTCCTGTGGTGGTCTCTTTCTCCTCCCTCTGACCGTCAAGTTTTTTATTCTTCCCCTGTTGGATTTTGCCTGAATTCTTTGTCAGTAAAGAAACATCATATGTGTACTTAAACTTTTAGGAAGACTCATATTACGTCCCTTGTGTTTGTGTATTAGTCACTTCTACTGTGCTTGATTTCTTGCATATAATCTATCACCATATTACTCTACGCGTGGTTTCCTGCAGTATTTTACAAGCTCACTAATCATTCCACTATTATAACTGTAATATTGTTTCAAGCTTGTCAACATCCTGATTTAGTTTGAGTGAGGCAAAAAACTAGAAGAATTTTGACTTTTCCGATTCTCTGGTGGAAACAATTTGTATACATGTAACCTTGTTATTATTGATCGAACATACTGAACACAGCTAGTTTGTAATATACCAGGAGCTAGGTGTATTAGTTTCTGGCATATATTTTTAAAAATCAAAGACGATGATATTATGTATTCCAACTTACAGAGAGGATATTGTGCTTAAAATTGTTAAATACGTTTGTATATTCAATAAAGGATTTGCAAGCATCTATGTCCAGTTCAAAGTATTTCCGAATTAAGCTTAAGATACAAAAATTAAGTATCCTACATTCAATTTTATATAATTGTAATTATTTTGTAGTTATTATATTTTAAATATTGGAGTATTGTGAAACTGGTATTAACTGTTGCTCTTAAAAGACATATCTTCTAAAGATAACCACACAAGACATTTGTGAACAAATAAATTTTGATTTACTCATGTAAATTTTCGCAAGGCAGCAATAAATAATTCTTGGTAACATTCGTTTTTTGTGTGGCATTAATATTTTAAGAAAAGGCTCATTTTACTTTGAAAGAAATTTAATTTCATAAAATATATACTAATTCTTCCTTTTATGATTTCAAAAACAATAATACTATTTTAGTGTCTACTTTCGAATATATTGGAGGTTTTGTATCATTTACCTTAACATTGCTCGTTTTGATTTTTAAAAAAAATTTTAGGCTAGCACAAGTTCCAATTTTTGCAAATGATAGGCTGTTGAGTTTTAGATGTAATATTATTTATTATTCAGAAATACAAAATATTGATTTCTATAATACTGAACTATATGTAAAAAGTTTTGTATCTACTAGTTAAAAATTGAAAGAGAACTTATCTCTAATATTTGTCTATAAAATACTTCTGTAATTTATAAAATTCCTAATATGATGAAATCTAGGCTATATTATTCTGTTTATAGGGATAATTATGCCTGCGAAAGTAGCATTGACACCTACAAGCAAAGCGTTTCCACACCTGAACTGCAAAACAACGCCCTAAAGGAGGAACCAGGCACTTCCTTCAGCTTCAGTAATAGCTTTCAATACAGTCAAGAGAGAAGTCAATCAGATGAAACATCAACAGTTCGCAAAATGCGTGAAACATCGGGAACACAGACTTCCAGTATTACAAAACATCAAAACGTTTGTTCAGATCTGGTCGTATCATCTAGTGAAAATTCTAAAACATATTTAGGGCCTGGTGAATGTCCAGAAGTTCATCAGACAAATCTTTCAGGAGAAAATACATTATCTTGCGAAATTTGTGGAACTTCTTTTACAGGTTCTAATATGCTTAAAGAACACAAGAGGATTCATTTGCGCAACCGCCCTTTAACATGTAAAACTTGCGGAAAGGGTTTTACAAAGTCTGGAAACCTCAAAAATCATCAGAGGATTCATTCGGGAGAACGTCCATTTCCTTGCATAGTTTGCGGAAAATCTTTCATACAGTCTGGACATCTAAAAGCGCATCAGATTATTCATTCTGTGGAACGTGCATTTTCCTGCAAACTTTGTGGAAAATCTTTTTCACAGTCTGAGGATCTCGAAAAGCATTATATCAAGCATTCAGGTGGACGGCCTTTTTCCTGTAACATTTGTGGAAAATCTTTCAATAAATCTGGAAATCTTAAAAATCATCAGCGAATTCATTCGGGTGAACGACCATTTTCCTGTGAAGTTTGTGGTAAAACTTTTGTGCAGTCTGCTCATCTTAAAGTTCATCAGATGATCCATTTCGGTGAGCGCCTTTTTTCTTGCGAAGTTTGTGGAAAATCCTTTACACAATCAGGAGATCTTAAAAATCATGAAAGGATACATTCTGGTGAACGTCCTTTCTCATGTGAAGTTTGCGGAAAATCTTTTATACAAGCTGTGCATCTTAAAGTGCATCAAAGAATTCACTCTGGTGAACGGTTATTCTCATGTAAAGTTTGTGGAAAATGTTTTACAATGTCTGGAAATCTTAAAAGACATCAAAGGATTCATTCTGGCGAACGTCCATTTACTTGTAGTGTTTGTGAAAAATCTTTTGCTGATTCTGGGACTCTTAAAATGCACCACAGAACGCATTCTGGTGAACGTCCGTTTTCCTGTGACGCTTGTGGAAAATCGTTTACTCAGTCTGGAGATCTTAGGAAACATCAGACGATTCATTCGGGTGCACTCCAGTTTACCTGCGAAATTTGTGAGAGATCTTTTGCGAATCTCAGTTACTTAAAAAAGCATCAGAAGAGGCATTCAAGGTAACGCTAGATTTTTTATAGAAAAATTGAGGAAAATTTTTATCACATGTTGGACAATGTTAAAAATATTTAATTCCTTTTTCTTATAGAGCTGTGAAGTTTATATATAACCTGATGTCTGTAAAAGGCTGCAATAAATTTTGTTATATTTTCATCCAAGACTGTGCACAACTATTTTCAGAGATTGGAAGTTAAAAGATTTTTTATTCTTTTCTTGATTTGGGAACAACTTTAAATAGTCAAATGCCATGGAAGGATTAGTATATTGGGTTTTTAGCAATAAATATTTTCTGTTTTTTTTTGTGATTTCTCTTCTGTCATGTACCATTATTTATATTTGTATAGTTATTAAAGTAAAATATATATGTTTTTAATAATTTTGTTGATAAAAATATGTTTCAGTCAAAGTTTATATATCTGTTTTCTTTAAATTATGAATTTATCTATTGAAATAAATTATCGATATAGGTAATTTTAAATTAATAAATTGATACTGTTAGTAATATTTTCTATTTCCATTGCACTATCAGATGAATAGAGAAATTACTTAATAAAAAACTAGCCTCAACTATTCTACTATTAACCCTTTAACTGCTACGGATCGCCCGACAGCCCTCGCCGGGTTCTCCTTTGTTGTCGCGAAGCTGTTGGCTTGTGCTGAGAGGCCGCGGTCGGCTGATACCTGCGCTGCTGAGTTCGGCACGCGGCCCGACGTGCTGTGTGCGGAATATTTCTGTAGCTTTGTGTGTGGCGGCGGTCGGCTGTCGCTCTGCGTTTTGAAACCCCAGATACAAAATAAATGTAGTTACTCTGATATCTAAAGTTTTTCAATTTACTGTTCCTCTAAAAGTGAATGTACGCGTAGAAAAACATACAGGTACTTCAAATACTAATTAGATATTACAGCAACTAAAATGTGTTTGATTGTTTTTGTTTGTGAGCGCAGTAATTCATCTGGAGAAAATTTAGAAGTTACTTAAATGTTCAAATACCGTTAACAAATTCTGCATATGTGTTCCATCGTTCTTTTGGATAAGGGCTTTGGAATGGCGAAGTTAATAATATATTATTATTATTATTTTGTATTTCACTTAGTTTTAGAGGTGTATAAATGTAATGTAATTATTACAGTGCAGTTACCCATGTTAATAATTATTTTTGTGTGATAAGCCACGAAACATGGCACAACACACAGTGGTATTGTACACTGTATGTTTTGTATTTGTACCTGGTTTCTGGACGCTCTTTTTGTTTCGAATATCCAGCGCGTCTACATATTCGCGTGCTAATTTTTGAGTTCAATATGAATAATATTTCGAAAATGTCTCCTAGTAAATCCTTCCACCTTGAAAATCTAGTGAACTGATTCTGGCGTATTTGTCTTCGTATATAAATAAAATCTATTTGTTTCTTTAGAAAAAGATTTCTTAAGACCTTCTGTTAAAAATATCAGGAAAACAACAGAATGCTTAGATTTTGACCTAATCCATATTTGTGTCCTGCAGCTAAATCATCATACGCATGCACAAAACAATGAGAATCGTTTTTCCTCCAGTTAAACCTGCCACTAAAGTAGGGTTACCAGACGTCCCCGTTTCCCGGGGACAGTCCCCGTATTTAGCTCTCTGTCCCCGGACAGATTTCGTCCCCGCAATGTCCCCGTATTTTTAGTGTTGACCCTAGAATTTTTTTAAAATCTAGATATACCTTTTTTAAAAGCCCTGATTTGCTAATGTATTCGTTTAAGGAAAGAAATCAATGAAATTTCTTCTCTAATGGAATTTGTGTCAAAAGATAAAGTAGATGGATGGAATGAATCCAGTGTTGGTGTTTGCTCAAGATGGAATTAACTTTTAGTAGAACTGTATTTGTGTCTTCCTGGGGGTAACACATCTGTAGAGAGAGTTTTCTCCTCAATGAACATGATGGGGACATCACAGAGCGTCAGAATGAGTACAGAAACAGTTCAAGCAACGCTTACTATATTAACAAACTTTTCCATGACTTGCCGACAATTTTCCGGCAGACAAGATCTTCTCAAGAAGGTTCATTCTTCTGAGAAATACCAATAACAGCAAGTTGGAGGTAAAAATCAGGTACCATATCTTTTAAAATACAAAATATATAACAATGACAAATATGTTTCTTTTAAGTTAACCCAACCTTTAATCATAGCATAACTTATAAAAGTCCAACGCATCATCAGGACAAAAAATGCCGAAAGCGTCCCCGGATTTTGGTGAAAAAGTGCTGAAGCGTCCCCGGATTCGGAGAAAAAATTCTGGTAACCCTACACTAAAGCGTCCTCTTTTTCCACATATTTAACTCTCGCTGTCTAAAGCTTCAATTTCTAAAGAATTTTCACGTCTTGTGGAGTCAGATGGTTGATTTCCACTAGATGACGTACACGGCTTAGCACTATTACTTCGAGGTCCTATCGAAGGGTCATCACTATCATCCCTATCAAATAGATCATTCTCACAGTTGCTTCTAGTAAGAATCTCCAAGATTTCTTCCTCTGTACAAACACGAAGGCGAGCAATTTTTTCAGTGAAAACTAAAATGAAAATAGCAACACAAATAAGATCGCAGCGGCAATTGCTCACGGGCCGCATGTTGGAAAGCAATTAACCAGCCGGGGTGTAAATACGGCTATCTGACCTGGCCGCTAAGTGGCTCGCGCGTTAACACGTCCAGAGCACACAGGGACCCGAGCGGCTGGACGTCTTAACACGTCCGGAGCACAGACGAGCGGCAAGGCGGCGCGTGTTTACCCGACCAGTGCACCTGACGGAAGGAACAAGGGCGCGCGTTAACACGTCTAGAGCACGTGGGCGCAGTAGTAGCCGCGCGCGTTAACGCGGCTACAGCAGTCAAAGGGTTAAGGTGTTTAACGAGAGTAGTTGTTTTACAGAATTATTTCTAGATACTAATTTATAATTGGTATATATTTTATGTAGATATTATACACCTAATGTTTATTCATCTGTGGATAAACATATTTTTGCTTACAAGGCTGTATTGAACTTTAGTCTTCCTTCTTGTTAGATCACATGATCTGATTTGTAATTTATAGTGTTCAAATAATCACTGAGTATATATCAGTAAAAGTAATGCTTTTCATTTTTAAAGTTATACTTTTGATAAGCTTATGTCACAGTTGAAATAAATGGTATTTAGAACCATTCATTAAAGACACTTACCATAGCAGTGTGATATTCAGCACCATTCTCTATTTTCTTATGGATATTCTGCTGTTTATCTGATATTCTATTAGTTGAACCTGATTTTTAGAGCTCGTACATGTATCATATGAGTTTGGTGTAGTCGAACCTTATCAGACTGCTGTACACTTATTTAAAGAAAATCCTATTGACATTATATATATTTATCAGCAGTAAAATCTATTTTCAAGGCTTCAGTTTAGTAATGTTTCAATGGTTCTTTTAGAAACCTGTTATAATACACAGTCACTTAAAATGAAAGATCACTATTATATTTAATCATTACTGTGGTTAGAGGTGCCATCTATACTTAATAGTAGGTCATTATTTTTTATTCTAGGTGATATTGCATAAATCAGATGCTGAATTTTTATTATTACTTAGAGAGTCTAAGTAAATTAAGTTTTTAGTATAGTCATGTTATGTAGATTTCAATTTTAATTAAATTTAATTCTTGTAGTATTGTTACTGATTGTTTGAAATGCATTTCAGAGCCGTTAATTTCTTGCATTGCCACTTCATAAATATTTAGGAAAATAGGTTTGACCTGTTACCAGAGTCAGGGGGGAAGAGACTGATATAAATATAGGAGTAGCCTACATAAGCTGTAGCAGGCCATTACAAAAAAGGACGTGCAAGTACAGAATATTAATAAAAGGGTTCTTCTGCCAGATAGTAGCCATGGGAGAGGTAAAAAACCCTCTTCTGCAGGATTAGTTAGGAATGTGTTACCAGGTCACAAGTTTCTTAAAACTTAGTGTAGGCGAGGTCAGACAATAGAGTATATAGGTTAACAACAGATGATAGAGGAGAGATAGTGGGAGGTGTGGGAAAAATTATTGATAGAAACGCGAGTAATAGTATAGAGAGTGACCTGAGGAAGGTGTTAAAGGAGGCTCAGTATAATACGGCTGAACTCGGGTAGTTCCAAAGTCACCATGACGGGCCACAGTTGAACCACGCTGTGGTGACTCTCTAGGGATTACTAAAGCTGGGCAAGAGTTGATTCCATACAGTGACAGCTGGATCCAGGGCAGTTGCAACAGAAAATCAAAACAGCTTCAGGCAATGGAATGTGACTGCACAGATAGCAGCGACAGCAAAGCAGGTCAGAGAGTCAGCAGAATTGAGTTGGAGCATGACGGTACTGAGAGGAAGAGGGTAGGGAAGGAATCACCACTATTGGCAGAAGGTCCTCACCTAGTGTTGCAAATTGAAAAAAAAAAAAAAAAATGTTTTTTTTTCAGATTTGTGAAAAAACAATAAACATGCAAAAAAACCTAGCATCCTGTTTTTTTTCTTCTAAATTTGATTTTTTTTTCTTTTCAGAAAACAATATATTTGATAAATTATAGTTTTATTTACATTTTACATTTGTGTTTTAAATCTTACTAAATCATATAATTTCTTACACAATGATTCATAAATGTACCTATATAGGTAACATAATTTTTTTATCCATCCTCTTGGTGAGTACCACATTCACTAGTATCAGCCAAACTGGTCGGAGTCAGAATTTTCTGTTTCTCCTTCTGTCTCCTCTAGATCCATAACTTCAGAAGTAGTTACATTTTCTTTTACTGGTTGTATTGTACACAAAAGATTTTGAGATTGCAACTTTAAATTGTGACCAAAGTACGCACTGTGCATAAAGACTGCGTCGATAGTTCTGTATTACGGTCTATTAAGTTTGAATTAAAATCTATTATCATACAAAATAGGAGCTTTATTTCTTTTCAATCGTTGGTTTATGCCAATAGTAGTAAGGAAATTATTCATAATAACTGACAATTTAATGACGCAGTATCACTATATGCTGCGAATTTAACAAGTATATGAATATAAGGAAAGCACAATAAGTAATAAAAAGAGGCAAAAAAACTGTTGATAAATTTAAAATTCTTATTATTTTAAAAAAGATCCGTAGGTCTACAGATAAATTTGTAGGGCTGGCAGCACTACTTCAAATAGTGAGTATCATCCAAACAACGGGGATTCCTTCTCATGCAACCTAGCCTATTCGGGAGAACCCCGTTTGTAAAAGAATACTTCAGTCAATGTTGCCAATATTTTTGTATTTTTTTCTACTGAACAGAAAGATATAGTAGATTTAAAAATTAAGATAAGTACTTAGTATAAACTCTAAAGAAGTCATATTAAACAGTAAATGCCTTAAAAATATGAAATTTAGTAGTTATGAAAAAAAACATGTCCCAGAAAAAAATATGGTTTTCACAGTTTTTTTTAGTTTTTTTCATGTTTTTTTTTAAGTCATAAAAAAACGTTTTTTACAACACTAGTCCGAGGTGAAATGAGTTGGAGCATGACGGTACTGAGGTATGGAAGGTATGGAAGGAATCATCATTATGGCTGAAGGTCCTCAACACTGTTGGTGCCAGGGATAGGTGCAGCGATCAAAACCGAGGTGCGGACATGGTCAAGGTGGGTCTCTCTCTCTTGCTGGAGGATCGTCTTACAATACAATACAATACATTCATTTTCCATTGATCCCAATATAAGAGACTGGCTCTGTGGGATGTGGAAAGTTGTCAATTTACAGATAAACAGTTGCATAACAAAATAATAAGTACACCACTAGATGTACAGTCATAGTATACAAGGTACATTAAACATTAGACAGCTATGGAGTGATGAAGCTAGAGGATGGACTTAGGGGTGAGCCGCAAGCTACAGTAGAGGCAGCCAGCAGTCTACGTCAATGGCAGACACTATAACAGGTGGGAGAAAGCCATTGAATCATCATCATGGGGAAGTCACTTAGTGGAACCAAGTAATGGGAGTCATTGCTTATGGAGGAGTTGAAGGGAGTTAAGATGTTATTGCTGTGTATACCTTGATGTGATTAAAGTGTACATATATATATACATATTACCTTATTGAGAGTTTCAATTGTAAGTACTACTGCTCACATGACGGAAGAGTCTTACTCAGAATTTATATGTCCCCCTTGGGTGTGGCAGAGTGAGGAAAAAACATTCGTCAGTCCACCACAACGCTGCAAGTCAAGTAAACGTGAAAATGGAGGTGCTACTTGAAAAGGGCATTGATTCTGTATTGGGAGTACTGTCTGTGGACACTATTGGTAGGTGGGGTTTCATGAGGCTTGGCGTACACCTAAATAGAGGGGGCAAGTGGGCACTTTCTGAATTGTTAACAGACGTCCACTTCCGGTAATATTGTAGTCAGGATTGTGTTTTTTTTTTTAGGTTAGGGACTGCTGGTGAGTGGATGCAGATAGATTTTCTATGGGATACAAATTGTAGATTCACGACGGGGAAAATAAAGTAATGCTAAAGACATAGAAGCTGCTGGAAAAATTACAGACGAGGATAAATTTGGGAAATATCATAAATCCATTAATAAAAGCGTTACCTTTAAACTGTAGAAGCATAATGAACAAAGTACTAGAATTTACAAATTTAATAGAGATACATGAACCACTAGTAATTATAGGGGTGAAGTCTTAATTGAAACAGAAGTATTAGACAATGTAGTTTTTCCCAATAATTACAGAATGTATCGCAAATATAGAAGAGTAATTGCTAGGGGGTATTCATACAGTTTAGCAAAGACTACTTTAGTTCACTGGTATTTATATATCATATCCATGAGTTACTTGAGGAAATTTCTGGGGTAGTAAGAAATAAAATATCAGGGTGGTGGAAGAATGAATGATAAAGATGAGGCTCTTGGGGATAAACTAAATTTACGATCAGAGTTCACAGGTAAAAGTAGAATGGTCATTACTGGCAAGGATTTAAATTCACCAGGTGTTTGCTGGGTAGGAAATAAGATTAACAGTACAAGGGAACCGATATTTGCAAATACCTTAGTAATGGAAGGAGGTAAAGCAGAACACACAAGGGCCAAACATGTTAGATATCTTCTTAATAAAGTCTGATGATAACTTTGTGAAGTGTCAAGCAACTCAACGAATAAGTGATCATCAAGCAGTTCTGATGGATATTAGAGGATTCAGTAAACCAGTGGGCAAAATTGAAGAGGGAATTGTTACAGTTAAGGCACAAATTTCGAAACTGAAGACATATTTCAGGAAAAGTTAGAGTATATGAAAGGAAGGTACAAGTACAGTCTAGTCGAGGTGGGAACAGTTCAAGGAGATAATAAAAAAGGGGGTTCAAATATAAATTTCAAAACCGAAAATAAGGAGAAGTACAGAATCTAAGTAGTAGAATTGGGAGGTCAGGCGCGTAAAGTGGTAGGCGAGAAGAGAACATAGTTCAAAGACAGCAAAGGAGTAGGGAATACTTGAAAACAACAAAACATAGATTTAGTAACAGCAAAGCAGGTGGCTGAAGAGGAGTTTATGAAGAATATTATTGGTGCAGGGGGAACGTGATAGATGCTTCTAGAAATTTCGGTGATAGATTCTTATGTAACACGACGATACAAATCGAAAAAAAAGATTAACATTTTTTGATATCTCGCTTAGTTCGCGAGATATACTGTCCCAAAGTGAGGTTGTTAGGTTATGAGGGGATTTAATGATAACCGTGGCACCGCAATTTGGTGACGAATTCTTATGTAACTCGATCAGAGAAACTGAAAGTAAAGAATAACATTTTTTGATATCTCGCTTAGTTATTGTACCTTACAATTGACGTGGTTAGGTTGAAATGCGGCCTGCACCAGAAGAAAACATTCGCCATATCCATATTTGATTATGAATTCGGACGTAACTTAATGAGCAGGTAATTCTTTTTAACGTGAATAACAAACTGTTTACTTCTACAGTCCTTAAATTTTAGTTGATGTTCATATAGGTTATATTTTCACATTCTATTTCAGTAATTGACAAGAAAGATTTCAAAATCTAGAAATATACTTGTAGACATATTTACAAACAGAAACAAGTCATATCTGAAATTTTAAAAATAGCATAAGTCAATGTTTAGAACTTTTTTAAAAAATAATTCTTCATAAAACCTCATAGTTTCTGAGCTTACTTAGAAGATATTGTACTGTTACTGGCCTATATAATTTTGCTACAAAAATCAGTGCAATCATAAATCAGAAGCTAATAGCTAATAATAAATAAATTGTTTGTTCTCTTCTGGTATACACCGCATTTCAACCTGCCAACATTTCCATTAATATTGCCGCTACAAAACCAAACTATGTAGACACATCTAAAAACAAGAAATGCATCGCGAACTATATTTCCGACAACAAAGTTTATTTCATCACGTTTAGTAGTTGGCACAGCACAAATTATCACAATTAATTTCATCGTGCACTTTCAGTGTAAGCTTAAACGTGAGTAATGCATGCAGAATACCATATTCACTGTGTCGCGATGTAAACATAACCCGCTTAAATTAAATTTCCAACACTTGTCTACAATAAGGCTAGCTTTTTAGGTGTAAAATAGTAACATATGCTAATTGTCTACACTACACCAACAAAAATTTAAGAACTATATGATCCTATTGAGAGCAATGAATACATTTATAGCGAATGGCACTAATGTTGCAGCAGCACCGTTATCAATAGCAGCGAGAAGATTAATAATCATTAATCACATTTATACGATTATATATAGAATTGATACATAGATTGGGCTGGGATGGTTTGGAAGAGAGACGACATAGCTTGCGTTCGAATTTATTGGATTTTACGCTAAAAAATTTAAATTTCGAGTGCAATGAAATACTTCTTCCGCCAACCTATTTAGGTCGTAATGACCGGAGGGATAAGATTAGAGAAATAAGATGCCGTACGGGTGCTTTTATGTTTTCCTTCTTTCCTCGCGCTATTCGGGAATGGAATGCGCGGGTTTAGGATTGGTGCTTAGCACCCTCTGCCACCCACAATGTTTGTGACTTGCAGAGTATGGATGTAGATGTAGATGTTGCATTTATATCAAGACTGGGAGAAAAATTGATTTATGAATACAAATTGTGTTTGCCTAAACTTTCCACAATGGAGACTCACGTTTCTAACCTTAATAATCTTAAATTACACATGAAGAGGATCAGGGGCGGATCCAGGATTTTGGGTTGGGAGGGGCTTGAGCGAATTTTGGTTTGGGGGGAGGCTTGGCTTGAGTGGATTTTGTTTTTTTGGGGGGGGGGGGCTTGAGTCGGGCAAAGTGCAGTAATTATAGTCTCCTCGGCCCTCAGATCTAGAGCTAAAAATAAATATATATATATTACAATGTCGGGGGTGGACCTAGATAGTTTTGGGGGGGGGGCTTGAGCCCCTTAGCCCCCCTCCCCTGGATACGCCCCTGAAGAGGATGCATACATTCGAATATTTACAGCTTGAATAAATAAATAAATAATAATAAAAAAACGGGGTCCACTCGTGGGAAAATGAAAAACAATTCATATCCTTCTTCAAATTCTATGGTTTCTTCTGATGTAAATAGCAGCAGAAGTTATATTTGTGTGGTTTTTTTTTCGGTTTACATCTGGATTGTAGTTAGCGACAGCGGCATATCTCTGGCTAGTGTGGACTAATGCATTTCAAGTTTACGTTGCCATCATGAATCCACTACATCTTCTAGAATCCGATACGTTTGAGAAGCTGATTAATTTACAGGGTATATCAAAAAGAATCATCCGATTTGGCACGTCTATATTTCTGAAACTATTAAACACATACAATGACTTTTGTTTTTTGATAAACGGGAAACTCAAAAAGTTTTTTTTTTTAACATACCTTTTCATAGATGTTCCATATGCCCCCCTTGAGATGCACGGCATATGTCAATGTGGTATTCAATTTCTCCCCCCACTGCAGTGAGCATGTCTTGAGTGACAGCTTCCGCAGCTGCTGTTATGCGGTGTCTCAGTTCATCCATTGTTGTTGGTAACGGAGTCACATAAACAGAGTCTTTTATAAACCCCCGCATGATTGCTGCGGACTCCTTGTGAATGTATATCGGATGCGGTCAACGTCTGCGTCAGACACTCGCGGGCGGCCCGGCGATTTCCCTGTACACACACAACCTGTTTCTCGGAACTGTTGATGCCGTCGTCTAATGCTGTGTCCTGTAGGAGGACCCACACCATACATAGTACGAAAGTCACGCTGAACAGTTGTTACTGACCCGCTCCGCGCAAAACGTAGAACTCAAAAAGCTTTTTATTAGGACTGAAGTGGGCGCACACTGCTGCTACCTAGTGGGAACCATCTAAACCTCGAGAGTTCGGTTTTTCCAACAGTACATTGTTCACGCACATATCTCAAATAACATAATAAGTTATGATTTTTTTAAAAAAATCGGATGATTCTTTTTGATACACCCTGTATTAAACCCCAGTATGAACTCAATTCCTAGAGCGACATTGGGTAGACTTATTGTTGATAGTTAACTTGTAACGGATAACTGTAACTTGCGTTAAATTTACAATAATGTAACGCTGTAACGATTATCGAAGTTAACTTTTTAAGTAGCGGGTTAACGAAGTTAACTTTTTGATTGACTGTGCCCAGCTGTGCTCACGACATACCGTGGTACCTCAGAACCAGTAAGAGGTCTCTCACAAAGCGGTCTTCTACGGCGCTATTTTTTTATGCCTACTGGAAATGAATAGTCTATTGCAGGAATAATATTGTGTTATTCTCATCCTGTGTCAGATTTTTTTCTTGGTCATCGAAATATTTGTGTCTTACCAAATGTTGGGCTATTAGTTTATACCCACTTACAACGTTTTACAATAACAATACGATATTTTAATTTGTTATTATCTGCCTCCAAACCGCCTTAATCATCTTCGTGCGCCACAGTTTCAGAAAAGCTGGTCTAACATAAGTTTTGATTAGAGCACCAAAAACCAATTTCAGCCTCGACAGATGGACCCAATGGTTTAGCTTTGGTCATACGATTTCAGACAAACCAGTCTGACAACATTAAATACAATAATGGTTAGTCATAATGAAAACTTATTTAACCATGTTTCAATATATTTTATTAAAACACAATATAATTATAAGGCAGTCAGATTACAAAATACTGAGCATTTTCTTCATATGAAGCACAGTAACTTAAATTAGCCGAGGTGCTGGGCTTTCAGTTTCATTACCAGGCATGCACAGTGCCAGTTTTCCAGAAATGTATATGTTTCATTTAATCACGGCACCAAAATCAATGTAAATGTAAAAAAATAGATAAAAAATGTAAAAACAATGTTGAGGTCGATATAGCTTACAATATTTTGTACTTCACCTTTGCTACATTCCGTTCTTTTCATCAGACGTTATCTATTCACATATCTATCAAGAAGAAATATACCTATGATCGAACAGACCATGGCCTGCAAAAAAAGAAACATATTATCAATGGCTATCATTTAATTGAAATGACATGTGAGAATCTTTTGTTATGCATTATTAATAATATGTGTCGCATTTCCATCAGCACCCTCAATCGCCTTAATTTCCACATCAAACTTCTCAGTACATTACTACAGAATTCGACTTAATTTACAGCTAATATGAAGATCGGTAGTAATAAAAGAAAGGGGGCATGGCATTATTGGCTTTTAGATAACTATGACCTGATTTCGATTTTTCCTCCATTACCTGCGCAAATGAAATATGTTCCGTTATTAACATAAGTTTCTGTCGCGGAGGTGGTAGATGAAGGAAATAATATCTAATCTCCATCAGTCTAGGTAAGACGAAAAACCATTACGGGGGTCCCGGCACTAAAACCCATACATCCAAATAAATAAATAACCAAAAAACATTTTTTCAAACAACAAACAATTAGACTTTGTGCAATAGCGGCTAGAATAGTACCAAGTTAAAAGTGCAGGATTGATAAATATATGCTGCTGATCAGCACAAATGAAAAATTGTATAATTTTTCCTCCATCACCTGCGCAAATGAAATATGTTCCCTTATTTGCTTAATTTTCTGTCACGGAGGCGGTAGAAGAAGGAAATAAAATGTATAAGTGTGAGTATTGATGCCGTTCCGAAACCGTCCAATAACATGGCTCAAAGAAGTGCCAAAAATTGAATGAATTTGTGTAATGTCGGCAATTACCGCGTACAGCAGTTGTCTGTTGCTGTTGTACGTCGCGTAGAAGAAGAGGAAGCCGATCAGGAAGACGACGGCCCCCAGGCCGACGGAGGCGGCGTACTCGGGGTTCTGGAACATGAACACCAGCCCCGTCACCAGCTGCACCACGCCGCAGACCTGAGGAGCGCGACAAGGCAAGAGGTCACAGCCAGTAAGGCATGAGAGTCAGAACAACTTGTCGGGTTCTTTGTTGGTTTAATCAATATAGTAATCCACCATAAAGTTCAGTTTAACATTTTTTGTTTATTTTCAACAAAAAAATCTCGTCAGCGATATTATTCACATGCACAGATACAATCCAGAGATACTACTAACACAATCTTTGGCAGTTGCAAAGTGAATCTGTATAAAACTAACTGTAAACTCTCAAAACTGTCCTTCTGCCGATTTCTTTATATGAGCTCTATCGAAATTTCTGGAATTCTTCCAAGACTCCCGCAAAATATTTCTCGAACACTAAAAATTACTCAAACAATTAAACATATTAAAAACAATCAGAAATAGTACTGTGGCTGACCCTATATGTATTTAGATAGGATCGTGCTATGCCTATTGAAAGAGTGTGCCAGGATGACTGACACGTGGGTTCTAAATGGTTACCCTACGATGCCCTATGACTTGCGCCGACTTTCTTCGTATCTTCTGCTCTTGACTTCTTCTCTCTTGAGCCTATCCTCTTCTTCTCTTGCGCTAGCAAATAACATGAGCATCGGGGATAACTTGTAAATAGGAGAGGGAGCGGGCAGCTATGAGCTACTTGAAATAAAACAATGTCTCTGGAAACCCCATTTAATTGCACTGGACCATAAATCAACTACAGTCGATGATGTACAAATTAAGAGGTATCCCGTAACCCGCAATACTGAACCTAGAATTGAAACTTAGCCCTACAGTTCACAACTAACAGAGAATGGTGAGGTTGGTGCAGCGAATATCTATCTCCGAGGCCTAGGTGTTATCTTGTAGATCGTCAGTCAAGAAGTGAGAGTGATCAATGTATTCTAGCTTGCTGGAAAAGTATTGGCTTGCATGCTCAGCACTGCACGTGTAGCTTGTAATCCGAACTGTCGATCGGCAGAAAGTCGAACAACAGGACGTGCTTACTCGACGTCTGGCTGCATTGAAACTTCGAAAACTTACATGATTTCTGTATTAAAATATTATAATATATGACGTCCCGTCACATATCCCCCGGTGTTGAAAAAACGCGCTACTCCCGTAGCGCGGGAATAACATCAAACACTAACAATCAAAATTTGGCACCACAGTGTATAGTAAAAATTTTTTTGAAAAATTGTATAAATGGTACTGGTGATAAGTAAGGATCAATATATGCATGCTAACGTGTTACGAAATACCTCTTGCCTTAAATATGCATTCATAAACATAAATAGAATCTTAGTAAAGCAAAACAAAACATGAAATGTCAAAGATATGAATACCCATAAAACCAAATAAAAATAATCATAAAATATGTAAAAGAAATAATAATGAAAAGTTGAAAATATATTAATTATGTGTGCTGGGTGTTTCCCCATTAGAATTAGTATTTGGCGAGTCTGGAACACGAACAATAATCTGACTGCCTGTTGGAATTGTATTGCCCATAATGGAACGTTTGTGAAACATCTTATTAAGCTGGCGTCTACATATAAAAAACATAATAGTAGAAATGACTAGAATACCAATGATTGTGGAGACACTTATGGAACTAATGACAATTGTTTGGTGTGCTTTGGAGTGAATTTGAGATCTTAGGTGAGTGACAATGTGATTAAGTTTTACAGAATCTTGAGCGTTTTGTAAATATTTATGCACCTCATCTTTGAGAGGTAAGTGATGGGTTACATTTAAATTAACTAATTCGGTATCGTGATAAATTTCATGAGTAAAAGTAGGTAAAAAATAGTTTGGATAAGATAATGAAGAATGAATCTGAGTGATGTAAGTTGCTGGTATTGTAAAATCTGTTCCTGAAATTTGACAATTGGTTGCATTAACAAGTAAACCGGATCCTTCTAACAACAATTTATGAATATCTGGTTTTGTTCGGTCTGCTGATTTACAAGTTGCTGTAATAGTATATGGAGATGGTAATGAAAATATCCAATTGGTATGCATCTTAGAAAAATATGGTTTAGTTAATGTAAAAACTTCTCTCTGACATGATTTAAAATTTTGTCCGGAAAAAAACATATCAATTTCACAAGTATGGACTCGCACATCATGCAATGACATTACTGGACAAATTGTAAGGACATTTGATTCACAAATATGTAACTCATTGTGGTTAAAGGTTTTGTACATTTTATGATCTCTGCTGAGTAAAAGTGTGTCCTGCATAACCCATCTGACATGCTTTTCTGTCTCATTCCAAAAAACAGGAAATGTGTGAATAGTATAATGTTCTAGCACTGAATCTATTGTCCCTAAAGGAATGTTAACAATTAATCTTAAATTATCTCCCATTAAAACTATGTTGACTTTTGATAGCTGGTAATAAATATATAAGTTCTGTTCTGTGCAAGGAACAATCATGAATGAGTTGGAATCTAATTGATTCTGAATTAAATGCAAATATTTCAAAAAAAGTTTAGGGCCTAAAAGAATGTCACTTAATTTACCATGTGAACCTTGAAGTAAGGCCATTCTTAGCTTAATTAATTCTATTCGCATATGTGTCAATCCAACTATAAGTTCTTGTAAAGTGTGAATACCGAATACTTGATATTGCAAAATATTTTCAATATTAAGGATACTGTGTGTTAGCACTGCCTGTATCTGCTCAGTTTGTGAAATGAAAGCATTAGCCAGGGATTTGATTGCTGCAGAATGATTTGAGACCGCGGTTTCCAAATTTTGGATGAGGATTAATTGAGAATCAATGCTAAGTTGAAAATCCTGATCATTAGATTCTAAGGTTTGTAATCTAGCTTGAATTTGTAATAAATCGTCAGAATCGAGGACTCCAAATAAAGTTTTTAGAGTTTTACCGCCAAGGTCGAACCAAGATCGCTTAGTTCTAGTTGGTTTATGTGGCAATAATTCTAAAATGTTGCTGAATTCTTCTTGGAGGGAAAAATGAATACCCTTGAGATTTGAAGAAATTGACTCTAGAATGAAACTATCGTAAGAATTGTTTGCCTTAAGAATTGTATCTAAATCATTGAAAATACTATTAAGTTGTATGCTTTCATCTCTCAAAGCTTGTAGATCGTAATCCAGAATGACTGACCAATGATTAGTAATGGCTAAAATATCATCTTCTCTCGAAAAAACTACTCCATTTCTTAGATATTGAACTTCCAATAATTGCACGTAATAAGGAAACAAAAATAGCAAAAATGTGTGTAACAAAATAATTCTAATAAAAAACATGTTGAACTTCCCCCCCAAAAAAATAAAAAAAGTAAAGATAATAATGAAAATTATTCCCTCAACCAGTAGACTTCAAACTTAAAATAATCCCGTGTCACTACAAAATATTTCTTATAAACCCTACATTCAACCTAAAACTTAAAAAAATATATATATAGAATTGTGTGCATTAAAAAAAAATAGTGTGTGAATACAAAAAACAAAAAACAAAAACAATAAGTCCCTTGAATCTAATATCTAGAACAAATGATTAAGTGACCCTAGTCTCTGTAGTTATTAACAACAACAACAACAAAATAACAAAATCCTGAATATATTACAAGTAATAATAATAATATTGTCCCTGAAAAATGAAAGAATCGTTTCACTAGCACATTGATTGAGTGTTACTTGGATGGCTGGTATTTTACGGTCGCTGTCTATGTGCACAGGTGCAGAGCGCTGACAGCGCGTCTCTGATTACGCTGCGTGCGTAGGGAGATACTGCCTGGCGCGGCCAGCTCGCCCGTGGCCTGTAAACAATATAACTACAGCAGTATCTCGCCGGAAATAATTCTAATGATTGCCGACAGAGTTTCTAGTAAGCCTGAAATCATCAACTCTGTCTGCAATTACATATAAAATCACAGTAAAAAATGAAAAAGATTGATATCCATAAAGACATATGCAACTTGAAGGTTCTTAGTTCATATCCAGCCTCCACTACTTCAAGACAAAATTAATTTTGAGAGTTACAAAGTACATAGACATAAAATAATAGTTTTGAATTACATTATGAAATAGAAAGAACTTACTTTCTTGGCCTGAGGCTATAGTTTGCAGTTTTTTGTGGAGGAATATCCGGCTTAAAGGAAGGGTTACTTCGTAGATTATGGGAATGTGAAGTGGTGGTTTTAACAGGTGGAGCAACGAATTTAGAAGCTGATGGCTGTGTTGTGGTGTCTGTATTAGGTTTTTCCGGATGAACTGTATCTTTAGGTTCCCAAAAGTATGGTCGTAACCTATTCTTGTTTACAACAATTTCTCGATCGGGAAGTTTGATTCGTACATTAACAGGACCAAGAGATTGCGTTACCTGATACGGACCAGTGAAATTAACTCTAAATTTTTTGGAAAGACCTTTTTTCTGATAGGGTTTAGACAACATAACATAACTCCTACTGGAATATCTTGTGGCTTAGCTTTTTTATTGTACTCTTTTTCCTGTTTTAAGTATGCAGCTAAATTTTTCTTCCTAACTTGATCCCATATTCTTTTAAGTTTGAAAGCAAGACTTCTAACTTCTGGATTGTTAATTTCTTTGGTTGTTTTAAATGAAAGGAAGGGTGAGACCATTTCTGAACCATACAAAACTTCAAACGGTGATTTCCCCGTACTGGAGTGGGTGTTTGCATTATAACTCGAAACTATGTAGTCCAAAATCGAGTCCCAATTGGAATGTGATTTATTTACATAATAACTGAGTGTTTTACCAATAGTTCTGTGCACCCGTTCGACTTTTCCATTACTTTGGGGATGCCAGGAAGTTGTCTGTAATTTTTCAATTCCTAACAGTTTACAGGTTTGTGCAAATAACTCAGATACAAGATTTTTCCCTTGATCTGTTACTAATTTATCTGGGACACCAAAGCGGAGAATCCAACCCTCTACAAACGCTCGAGCTACTGTTTTTGAAGTTTGTTCAGGCAAAGGAATCATTACCAAATATCTGGAGAAGGCATCGATCATGGAAAGTACATAAATATTACCTCGTTCTGTACGTCTGAAGGGGCCCATTAAATCGAGATGAATTCTTTGAAAGGGTTTTACTGTTTCCGGTAAAGGCTGTAATTTTTCTTTTGCATTTCCTGAAAGTTGTCTTTCGTTGCATGGTATACAACTGAGTACGAAATCACGTACGGATTTTCGTCTACCTGGCCACCAATACTCTTTTGCAATTTTTTTATTAGTAGTTTTCCATCCACTATGACCACTAAGCAGGTGAGAATGATACAATTTTAAAACAACTTTTCTTAATGATTTTGGAACAACAACTCTTTCCCCTAGTTTTGTTCGTCTGTATAAAAGATCGTCATGAACAACAAACCATTTGTTTTTTCGCCACTTATTACATTCTGTATCCTTGGATTGTTCTATAGGTAAATCAGCAAGTTGTGGAATTTCTTTACTCTCAATTACTCTAACCATTCTACTTAATGCGTCTGCATTTCCTATTAATTTACCAGGTCTATGTTCAATTTCGTAATCATAAGCAGATAATTTTAATGCCCATCTAGTGAGGCGACTGTTTGGATCTTTGAGGTTTAATAGATAACGAAGGCTGGAATGGTCTGTGACAATTTTGAATTTTTTGCCCAAAAGATAGCATCTAAACTGAGTAACTCCAAAAATTACAGAAAGAAGTTCCCGTTCCGTAGTTGTAAATTTACTTTCTGCTTTATTTAATTGCCTAGAAGCGTAAGCAACTGGTCGGTCAATTCCATTGATTTTCTGGACTTAAAATGCATCCTACCGCTTGCTGAGAAGCGTCAGCAAGTCAAAATAAAAGATTCTGAGAAATTTGGAAAATTTAGAATAGGCGGAGAAGTAAGGGCTTCTTTTAAGGTATTCATAGCTTTATCACATTCAGGTGTCCAAATAAATTTTACTCCTTTCTTTAACAGGTGGGTGAGAGGTCTAGCTTTTTCAGCATAATTTAAAACAAATTTTCGGATAATAGTTGGCAAGACCAAGGAAAGATTGCAATTGTTTTACATTGGTGGGTGCTGGAAAATCTTTTACAGCTGATACTAATCTAGGGTGTGGCTTGATTCCGTCGCTAGAGATTATATGACCAAGATAATCAATTTCTGAAGCAGCAAAAGTACATTTTTCAAGTGAAAGAGTAAGATTAGCTTTTTGTAAGCGTTCAAACACATTTCTTAGCCTAACAATATGGTCTTCAATTGTTTCTGAGAATATTATTAAGTCATCTAGATATATTAAAATAGTAAAAGGCTTTAATCCGTGCATCAAATGGTCCAAAAAGCGCTGAAAACAAGATGGCGCGTTTTTTAGGCCAAAAGCCATACGGGTATATTCATAATGGCCAAAAGGAAGATTTATTGCGGTTTTTGGAATATCTTCTTCTGCAATTTTGATTTGATGATATCCGCTCTTCATATCCAAAGTAGTAAAAAAATTTAGAGTTCCCTAGGTAGTCAACCGTTTCAGCTATGTTGGGTAACGGATAAGGATCAGTAATTGTAACTTTGTTCAACCCTCTATAGTCTACACAAAAACGGTATTTGGTTTCCCCATTTTTAGACTTCTTTGGTACAAACGATTACAGGTGATCCCCAAGGGCTAATACTTTCCCTAATTATCCCCTCTTTTAATTGCTGATCAATAAATTCTTCAATTAATGATCTTTGATGAAATGGAATTCTGTAGGCTTTTTTGTAAACAGGTTTCGCGTCCCCAGTTGGAATTCTATGCTCTAACCAAATCTGTAGCTGGTAATGTGGGCTTTAGAATAAACAAATTCTTAAATTCTTGCAGCAAATTTTCAACAGCTTCCGCATCGTGACTAGACAAATGACTTAGCTTATCTTTAAAACAAATATCTGATTCTGCTTGAGCTACACGAACACACTTATTTTCTACCCCAGAATTATTTGTATCTTCTCCCATAAAATTACTACTATCTAATGACTGATCTCTTAAAACTTCAATCTGCGCCAAACAATGACCCTTTGGTATGTCAACATCACTTCCGCTAAAATTTTCAATTACAACAGGTAAATATTTCTCCCCATTAATTATTCTCACTTTACAAATACTCCTCTGAACATAGCAACCGTTTGAATTCAACCATTCTGAGTCTTTTGGTGATTCAACTAAAATAATAGAATTTTCATCACAAGTAAGATCATTCTGAATGGGTTCAAAAAAAACTTTTCCTGAAGATTTTGGAATATTCTGCTTAGCTGTAGACTTGACAGAAGACTTATAGATCCGGTTAACAGGTAGATTTAGGGTAGCTAATCCTGCATCTGACCATGAATCTGTATTGCAGTCTTTTAGCGACAAAAGTGGGTCTACACGCGAGTGTTTCCTCAAACCGATTGAACAGCTCTGTCACATTTATATTTGCGTTATAAGTTGTCAAAAAGTCTAAGCCTAATACACCATCATAAGAAGAATTCAAAGGTTGAAACAACATACACCTTAGCATTATATTTTTCATCTTCTATAATTATATCAATATTTCTCATACCATAAGTTTTAATTTCTTCATTCCTTGTTAAACCCGTAATCTTACAATCTGCTGGTTTCAAACCTTCAGTACCACATATAGCTTGTGATAAAAGAGAAAGTTCAGCACCGGTATCAACAATCATAGTACAATTCTTACCTTCAATTACAACATCAATTGTTAAGTCTTTTATCTCTGAATTCCCCCTTAAAGAAATTATTGGCACTTCTCTTAGTTGTTGTGGGTGCGTCAATGTGCCTTTGGCGTACCCCTGAGCATTTAAATTACTTTGTGCATTACCACCCATAGTTTTATTAAAAAATCCTCCCTTAGTAGCTTCATTTGCACTCATATTATTACCTTGCCCCTCTTGGCGTACTGCAAAATTACCTCCTGCATTACCATTTCTCCCAGAAAATGCACCATTAAATCCCCCTCTGTTATTTCCATTAAAAAATCTTCCACCATTATTTCCTTGATACTGATAATTATTTCCCCCATGATATCTTGCAACATTGTTACCTGCATACATCATTTGATTGAAATTTCCTCCCTGAAATCCTCTGTTTGGGTTTTGCACATTAAAACCATTATAACCTCCTCTGTTAAATCTACTAGAATTACCACCATACATATGAACATTAGCACTACGTAAAAAGAAGCAATTTCTCTGGAGATGTCCACTTTTTTCCGCAATTGAAGCAAACAATTTCTTTTTAGCATTAAAAACATGTTTTACATTTTTATGGCCAGCTGAAGGCTTGTTCTTTACTTGTTGAAAATGTATCGCGTAGTCAATGGCCTCCCGCATTGTTTTCGGTTTTTGCAGTGTGACATATTCCCCAATTTCATCCCCTAATCCATTTAATAATAGCAGTCCAACTCTCTTTGATCTGATTCCCATAACAATGCAAGATTATAATCAGCCTTTTCAGTTAAAGTGACTGTGTGACTGTTTATCTCTTTTATACGATCTGCGAATTTTTCCACATCCTCATTTGGAAATCTACGCAAATTGCGTAACTTTTCCCTGTAAAATCTAGCAGTATTTTTTTTCTGAAACCTCTGAATTAATTCCTGTTTAAATGATTCATACGTCAAACACGCTTTACAGCTTGAATCATAAACTGTGAATCTAAAACGCTTCGTCCCCGTTTAGACGAGTTTTCACAACCAATTTCAATTTTTGTTCACTGGAAAAATCGGCAAAAGAAAGTCAAATTTTCAAATTTATGGAAAAACAATTCAACATCTTCCTTAGCACTACCCCCAAAAGAAATTTGGTCAAGCAATAATGGACACTGAATAATGGCATTTGCAGAACTTGCTTCCTTACTAGTAGTTGCTTTTTGAGAGGTTACTTTCGCCAATTTTTGACTGAGAATATTCACCGCGTCTTGCAAACTAACTTCTTTCCCGTCTAAATTAACAGCCATAGTTGAATGGTTGCAGACTTACCTTATTTTAATTATGTATGTGGAGTGCTGTGATGAACGCGCCTAGTCGCCGTGAAGCCGCCACTGGACTGAGTCTGCTATCGAGCGCCCGGAATGCTGAGTCGCCCGGAGTCGTCCACCACTGTTGCCGGCTGCCCAGCGCTGCGCCTGCCCGTAGCTGCTACCGCCTGCCTGGCTGCCTCCGCGAAAGATCTCGGACCGCCCCCGCTGTTCCTTCTTCGGGTCTCGAACTCAGGTCCCTCTGACTGCAGAGACTGACTGCCAAATTTCGCTGTTGCTGATACAACCAACCTCAACCAAACCTGCGAGCTGTTCCCTACTCCTAATCAAATACAAATAAAGCTTCTGACACCAGTGTGGCTGACCCTATATGTATTTATATAGGATCGTGCTATGCCTATTGAAAGAGTGTGCCAGGATGACTGACACGTGGGTTCTAAATGGTTACCCTACGATGCCCTATGACTTGCGCCGACTTTCTTCGTATCTTCTGCTCTTGACTTCTTCTCTCTTGAGCCTATCCTCTTCTTCTCTTGCGCTAGCAAATAAACATGAGCATCGGGATAACTTGTAAATAGGAGAGGGAGGCGGGCAGCTATGAGCCTACTTGAAATAAAACAATGTCTCTGGAAACCCCATTTAATTGCACTGGACCATAAATCAACTACAGTCGATGATGTACAAATTAAGAGGTATCCCGTAACCCGCAATACTGAACCTAGATTGAAACTTAGCCCTACAGTTCACAACTAACAGAGAATGGTGAGGTTGGTGCAGCGAATATCTATCTCCGAGGCCTAGGATGTTATCTTGTAGATCGTCAGTCAAGAAGTGAGAGTGATCAATGTATTCTAGCTTGCTGGAAAAAGTATTGGCTTGCATGCTCAGCACTGCACGTGTAAGCTTGTAATCCGAACTGTCGATCGGCAGAAGTCGAACAACAGGACGTGCTTACTCACGTCTGGCTGCATTGAAACTTCGAAAACTTACATGATTTCTGTATTAAAATATTATAAATATAATGACGTCCCGTCACAGTACTTAATCATTTAACATCATTAAAAACTGTCAGAAATGGAAATTAAAGATATTTAAACACAAGACTATTACAGGAATCATTTTAACTGTAGAAAAATTGTCCTATAGACATCGTAAACTTGCATTAATACTTGGAATTACAAACATTTAAGCAATTCTCTGCACAATTCGGTTCTTAAACTATTAAATGGCCTTTAAATAATTTATTTTCATAAAGTAAAGTCTATATACACTGATTTACAGTTAATTGTGAAACAATATACCAGTCATATTCAAGCAAACTTAGCTCACTACAGATACTCAATAAATACAATTCTATTTAAAGTTCAGGTATGAGGGCTGTAACAAACTGCGAGCAAAAAGATTGACAATACAACATTAGATTGGATTTAAGTAAAAGGCTGCTGGCAGTTGTAGAAGACACTTGGCTTTAAAATGTGTTTGATTTAGGTACCAAATATCTCACGCTTCACCTGTTTATTTCTTCTCGTGCTGAAGAAGGGAACATAGACCTATAACTTTATCAAATTCCGTTGGTTAATGTTCAGTAGATAACATGGTGAAAATTAAAAAATGAATGTGGAAGTAATTTCTAAGTCATTCAAAAGATCTAAACTTTACTAACATAGTCCAACCAG